>APFE031448267.1:0-27675 GCA_000404065.3 Pinus taeda | reverse complement strand
TATCACCTGTCATATGCTTTGAACATCCACTATCAATGTACCATTGATTTTCTTGTCCTTCTGCATATAAAGCTATCCCACATCTTTCTGGTTGCGGTTCCTTCATTCTCCATGTTCTGGCACTTGAGTTTTGTTCCTTCTGAGTTGTCTTCCAAAACATGCTCTTGCATTCAGAATCTTCATGACCGAAGTTATTACAAATAGAACATTCAATTTCATTTTGAAGGGTGGAAAAGTGGTTATAGGTCCTTTTTGTGATTCCAGTCATACTTCTTTGTTTCCGGGCTTCTCTAGTCATGATTGTCTTATAGGAAACACATTGAGCTAGTTTGTGGTCAAAGTTATGGCAAGAGAAACATTGGCCATTGAAGAAACTCTTCCGATTATCAAATCTACCTGCCAAATTATTGTAGTTTCTATTGTCATCCATTCGTGAGGAAAATTGAGAAGATTTTACCTATGGCTAGTTGTCGCTTTTGTTCATCCTTAAGGTGGATTGCCCCTAATTTACCTGGTAGTCTTTGTTTATTCTTGATGTAATTCATCCATGTTTTACCTGATGATCTCCATTGGGCTTTTGCTCATTCCTCCTTGTTGCATTAAGATAACTCTTTGAGGTGGATGCTTGAGATCCTTCTCCATTATACCCCAGACTAGTCTTGATTAGTGGAGAATGTTGTACATTGATAATCTCATCCAGAGTTTCATATCCTTTAACAAATTTAAGATTAAAGGCCTTTGTTTTCACAATTTCTTTTCTGAGGCCAACAATTTCACATTCTAACTTCTCAATAAATTTTTCTTTTTCATCAAGTTGGTATTGTAGAGTATCAATGATCACATTCTTTTCTTCTAAACATGTTTTGAGTCTTGAAATCTCTTCATAAAAGCCATCCACATCTATAGCATCCATGTAATCATCATCTTCAAAGTCCATTAAAAGTTTATAGTTATTACCTCATTCATCTTCATCACTATTTGAAAGACCATCACTATCTTCATGAGTGTAGTAACTTTTATTAGTTACATTTTGTTTCTTGTTCCATCTAACAGGTTCCTTCCCTTTGTCAGATTTATCCTTATGAGGACATTTGGCAGCATAGTGACCGACTCTCCCACAAGCAAAGCATTTGAAAGGTAACTTACCTCTGAATCTTCTAGTACCCCGTTGAAGGTTTTTGACAAAATTTGATTCTTCTTCCTCCTTTGACGCATGTCCTAACTCATAGTAGTCTCGTTTGCCTGAAGCCTTGAAATTCGCTTCTCTCTTGTCTGATGGTCATCCTTTCCTCATTTCATAAGCAGTTAGAATCCCGTGAAGCTGTGCCATTGTAAGGTTTCGTAGATTCTCCTTTTCTTCTATTGCAGAAACTTTAGATTCAAACTTAGAGGACAAAGATCTTAGAACATTTTCAACCACAACAGCCTCTTTTATTTCTTCACCCAAGTTTTTCATACAATTAACAATCTCATCCACACGAAGGAAATAGTTAGCCACACTTTCATCATTATGCATTCTGAGATTTTCATACTGAATTCTGAGGATTTGAAGTTTTGCTCATTTTATCTGATCATCTCCTTCATAGCTCAGTACAATCTTGTCCCATATTTATTTTGCGGATTTATACTGCATAACCTTGACACATTTTGATTGAGATAGACATCCTAATAGAGTATTGACTGCCTTTGCATTTGTTTCATATTTCTTCTTCTCAGCCGGATCTGTAGGAGTTGCTGATGGAAAAGTATACCCTTTATCTATGATAACCCAGACTTCTGTACCAAGAGATTGAATATAGGCAGTAACTCTTACCTTCCAATATATGATGTTTGTCCCATCAAAAATCGGTGGCCTGATTGATGCTTCCCTCTCGTAGTTGCTCATTATGAAAGATCTTCCTTCAAGCGATCAAGCTTCTTTTGAAGGACCTGCTCTGATACCAATTGTTGGAAATAATACTTAGAGGGGGGGTGAATCAGTATTATCAAGTCAAATATTCCTTTTTCAAAATAAAATGATATACGCTACTTCAGGTAATTCAACTCGTGTATATACACAACAATGTAGAAGGAAACCCGCGTATACAAAGTAAACTTTTAATTTACTTTATCGTTCTGATGTTGATTGTTAATCTGTGTTTTAGAATTAAATAACCAGTAACCAGAAACAGTAAAACAGAGAAGAAAGACAATCACACACAAGAACACAAGATATAAGGTGGAAACCCAATGTGGGTGAAAACGACCTGCTGCAATTCGTCTCTATCTTCTTTTAAATTAGAAACTTCTTTTACAATGTACTGGTGCAGTCCTTTACTAGTACGTATGCTGCAACCTGCAGAGAGCTACAACCCTCTCTCGTTCTCCAGCTTCTCCAGGAAGGGAGCTACAACCCCCTTTAGCTCTTGTACTAGCCACGATACTAGTACGTAGGTGCTGGCCTACAGAAGGCTACAACCTTCTCTTTCTTCCAAGGACCACGTTTCATAAATTTTCAGACTGGATCCATGAACATCAATCAATCATCAAACATTTCTCCATCAACCAATCTCCTTTTCACCAATTAGATCTGAATCAAGTAGAAACTTATCTCAAAGCTGTACAAAACACAGTACCATAAACCACACACCAAAATCTGAACCCAGAACACAGTAGCAATAAACAGAAGCAGCTAGATCACAACTCAAATATATACGCTATTTCAATAACCTGCAACATGCGTGCATACGCTTCTATGTTTGGAACAACCTGCGTATACGTTGTTTTAATTTACTGAACCAGCGTGTATATGCCCCTTCGCTTCACTGAACCTGCGTATAGATATATAAAGGATATTTCGCTCTTTTAGATATTCAAACACTAATTAACCTAGATTATCAGTGTTATAGATCAAGCAAGCGCTATATATAACAAACCAAAATCATACAAAGATATTATCATTCAAGCTTAAAGATTATGACCCATCAATAGAACTTATCCTTCTCTTTGCGCTAAGGTTCCTCCTTCATTCAGATCCATATCTTCACCATAACCCAATTACCAGTATTCCATATCTAGCACTCTATCAGATATTCAATAATAATTCAGATAATGCTTTGCCACATGATCTCCTTCCTCTTTTATAGTCTTAGGCCTTCCACAATACCACGGTCCAAAACCATAATATACCACGGACCCAATACTTGGGATCAACACTTCTGACGAGGTACCATGGTCCAAAACCATAGGTTTAAATACCAAGGACTAACTACCACAGACGAAAGGTAAGTTCTCCAACATATAGGTGCTTTTCTTTGCGTGAAAGTGCATGTATATGCATACACACCTTTGTAACATCTAACCTACGTGTATACACGTCTTCGTCTAGATAAACCTACATATATGTATTTTCCTTCATTCTGAAAGCCTGAACTGAGATCTATTACCAAAAAGAGTTGCCATCAAGGATAACACCTGTGCCATGGCTCCAAACCTGTGCCATAATGCCAACACATCCATCCCATGCATAGTGGGGAAACAAAATAGGTCATTTCATGACCTTCACATTAAAATATAGACATGACATAGAGATCAAATATCTGAAACAAGACCATGATAGTCATCAACAACTATCATGAGCAGCATTTGTCAATCACCATCCAGACCAGCAACCATGATCTCCCGCTAAACCTATTCCATCTGAATAAAAAAAACAACTATGAATTTGTACCAAGATCTTCTAAAATAATGCCAAAAATGAATTATTAGAAGTAAATGCTCCCCCTGAACCTGTGCCAGATGATCACTATGAGACTCCCTTCATCCTGAGTCTGGCCCACTGCTTTTCTTCAGCCCAACATATATGCGATTGTATTCACAGAAACCGACATATGTACGCGGATACGCTTCATGAAACTCACGTATAACCACTTATCTTTGAAAAAAATAAGTTTTAACAGTAGGATGATGCATCAACTACTCCCAGCTTCTGTCTGAGATATTCAAATGTCTCTTTGGGCAGTGGTTTAGTGAATATATCAGAAACCTATTCTTTGGAGGGAACATATTCCAATTTGACCTTTTATTCAAGCACTTGCTCACATAGAAAATGATATTTGATGGGTATGTGCATGGTATTGGAATGCATTACTGGATTCTTTGAAATACTGATGGCACTTGTATTATCACATAGAATGGAGATGGGTGGAGTACATGTGATCTGAATGTCTTGCAATGTTTGCATCATCCAAAGTAGTTGTGTGTAGCAAGATGCAACAACCACATATTCTGCTTCAGCTATAGATAATGCAATTGAACTTTTTTTCTTACTGAACCAAGACACTAATTTGGAACCCATATAGAATGCACCACCACTAGTGCTTTTTCTATCATCAACGCTTCCTACCCAATCTGCATCTGTTTATGCATGAAGTGTAAGATTTGTATCTCTAGGATACCATAAAACAAAATTTTGTGTTCCTTGAAGATATTTGAAAATCATTTTGATTACCTGAAGGTGTGATTCCTTTGGATTTGCTTGGAATCTTCCAACTATCCCCACATCATGCATGATGTCTGGTCAGGTATCTGTTATATAAAGCAGATTGCCAATCATGGATCTATAGGTTGGTTGATGTATTATTGTTGATTCATGATTCGAGTTGACTACATCCTGATACCATAGGGGTACATACTGGTTTAGAATCTTCCATGCCGTATTTTTTCAATATCTACTTGAGATACTTGGTTTGTGACAAAAAAATACCATTTGTATTTTATTGAACTTGTAGACCTAGAAAATATGTAAGCTCACCAAGTAGGGACATTTCAAATTCTTGCTACATTACCAAAGAAAAATTCCAACTGATGGCTTCTTCATTGCTACCAAAAATGATATCATCAACATACACAATAAGTATTATCAATTTATTATTGTCAATCTTTGTATATAGATTTCTATCAGCTGATCCTTTTGAAAAGCCTTGTTGATGGAGGTATTTGTCAAGACGGTAATACCAGGCCCTTGGAGCTTGTTTTAGACCATAAAGAGCCTTTATGAGTTTGCATACAATTTTTGCATCATTTCCAAGGATGAATCCATCTAGTTGCTCAATATATACTTCTTCTTCTAAGTCTCCATTAAGAAAGGCAGATTTTACATCCATTTGGTATACTTTTAATTTCTGAAAACTAGAAAGAGAAAGGAACATTCTTATGGCTTCAAGTCTAGCAATAGGTGCAAAAGTTTCTTCAAAATCTATACTTTCTTGTTGAGCATACCCTTTACAAACAAGTCCGGCCTTGTTTCTAATAACTTCTCCGTTTTCATTCAGTTTCTTTTTGAATATCCATTTGGTTCCTATGATATTCTTATCATGAGGTCTAAGAACTAATTCCCAAGTATTATTCTTTTCAATTTGCTCAAGTTCTTCATTCATGGCCTTGACCCAACATTCATCTTTTCATGCTTCATTTACATTCTAAGGTTTGATGGGGGAAAGAAATGCTAGATAGCTTGAAGCTTCTGTAATAGTTATTCTTGTTTGCACACCTGCGTCTTTCTATCCCAAAATTTGAGTCTCTAGATGATTTTTCTAAACATACCTAGATCGAGTCTTTTCTTCTGCTTTTATATGTTCTTCTGGTGCTTCATTGGTTTCTTCTTCAGAATTAGTCTAATTTGATATGGAAGGATAATCCTCATCTTCTCCACAATCTTCAGTTTTTACCTATTTTGGATTTTTGCTTGCTTCATCAACCACAACATCAATACTTTCAATAATTTTCCCAAGTCTTTTATTATAACACTTATATCCTTTACTTCGAGAAGAGTAGCTAAGGAGAACACCTTCATCTTCTCTGGGTTCAAACTTTCCAAGTTTTTCATCAATCCTTTTGATGTAACATTTCATTCCAGAAACTTTGAAGTATTTTACACTAGGAGTCTTACCATACCAAAGTTCATGTGGAGTTTGAGTGTTGTTTACCCAAACATTTGCTTGGTTGAGAATAGTGATGGCAGTGAATGCAGCTTCACCCCAGAAGGTTGCAGGAGTTCCAGACCCATCTAGCATAGCACGAGCCATTTGTTGAACAGTTCTATTCATCCTTTCTACAACTCCATTTTGTTGAGGAGTCCTTGTAGTGGAGAATTAACTTTTTATTCCATGTTCTTCACAAAAGTCAAAGAATTCATCCGAGGTAAATTCCCCTCCTCGATCAGATCTGATGCATTTGATTTGGCGATCTGATTCATTTTAAACCAAGGGGTTGAAGGCTTTGAATTTTTCAAATGCTTCATCTTTATGCTTTAGAAGCCCTATCCAACACATTCTGGAAAAATCATCAATGAACAATAAAGTATTCCTCTCCATGAGGTGACTTTTTCCTTGATGGTCCACATAAATTAGTATGAACAAGTTCAAGAGGCTTACTAGCTGATCCTTTCTTTTCAGGGAAGTGTGCTTTGGTTTTCTTACCAAAATGATATGATTTGCATATTGTATTTTCTGGGATGTTAATATCAGGAAGATCACAAACAACCTAGAATCTTCATGCTTTTCTTATTTGAGAGAAGCTTAGATGCCCCAATCTTCTGTGCCATAGCCATTGTTCATCATTTTTTCTTAGAAAGCACTATTGTTGTCCTCCATTGAGTACGTATAAGTTGTTTTGAGTTCTTATACCTTTGATTACAGTTTCTCCTGTGTCAAGCTCACCAACAACACAACCATTTGATCGAAACACTACTTCATTTCCTTGATCACACATTTGACTGACACTCAAAAGGTTATGCTTTAAACCATTAACATACATAACATTCCCAACTTTAACTTTTTCTTTTAAGAGAATATAACCTTTACCTCTTATGACAGCAGGAGCATCATTTCCAAATGAAACCTTATTTTCATTTTCTAAGGCATTATATGACTGAATTTTTTCTTTATCACCTATCAAGTGTTTTGAGCATCCACTGTCAATGTACCACTGATTTTCTTGTCCTTCTACATACAAGGCTATACCACATATTTATGTTTGTGGTTATTTCTCTCTCCATATTTTGGTATTTAAAGAAGTTTGCTCCTTCTGAGAATTTTGCTGAAATTTACTCTTGCAATCAGATTCTTCATGACCGAAGTTGTTGTAGATAGAGCATTATATTTCATTTTTGAGAAGACAAAAGTTATTGTAGGTCTGTTTCATGATCCCCATCACATTCCTTTGATTTCGTGCTTCTCTAGTCATGATGGACTTGTAAGCAACACATTGAGCAACTTTGTGTCCAAAGTTATGACATGAAAAACATTGGCCATTGAAGAAGTTCCTACAATTATCGAATCTACTTACCTGGTGATTGTAGTTGATATTCATTCTTGAAACATATTGAGTATGATTTACCTAAGGGTGGTTGTAGCTTTTGTTTATCCTTAAAGAAAATTGAGCCTGATTTACCTGGTGATCTGCTTTATGCCTTTGTTGTCAATTGTCAAACTGTTCACTGCTCTTTGCTGCATTAAGATAGCTTTTAGTGGAGGTTGACAAATTTTGTGTTTGGGATGCTTCTTTAGTATATCCAAGACCTATCTTAATCAGAGGAGAATGCTGGACTTTGATAATTTCATTTAGGGTTTATGATCCTTTAGCAAATCTAATATTGAGAGCTTTTTTTTTCTCAATATCCTTTCTTAGACCCACAATTTCACATTCTAGTTTTTCATTGTGTTTTTCTCTTTCAACAAGTTGGAATCTCAGAGTATCTATAATCATATTATTTTCTTCTAAAAAAATTTTGAGTTTAGATATTTCTTCATAAATGTCATCTTCATCTAAAGCATCCAATAAATCATGATCTTCAAAAGCCATCAGAAGTCTATAGTCATTACTATTTTCATCTTCATCACTAATTGATAAACCATCGCTATCTTCATGCATATAGTAGCTCTTCTTACTTACACTTTGTTTTCTATTCCATTTTTTTTATTCCTTACCTTTATCAAGCTTATCTTTATGAGGAAATTTGGCAGCATAATGACTGACCCTTCCACAAGAAAAAAATTTGAAAGGTAGTTTACCTCTAAATCTTGTAGAACCCCGTTGAAGGTTCTTGACAAAGTTTGCTTCTTCCTCTCCTTCTGAAACATGTCCTGATTCATTGAGTTCTTCTCTTCCTGAGGCTTTGAATGCGACTTCTCTCATATCTGATGGACCTCCTTTTGTCATTTCGAAAGCAGTTAAGATTCCGTGCAGCTTTGTCATAGTAATAATCTGAAGATCCTGCTTTTCTTCTATGGCAGATAATTTTGATTCAAACTTAGTAGACAAGGATCTTAAAACCTTTTCAACTAAAGTAACTTATTTTATCTCTTCACCCAAGTTCTTCATGCAATTAACAATCTCATCTATATGTAAGAGGTAACTAGCTATACTTTCATCATTGTGCATTTTAAGAGTTTCATATTGAATTATGAGAGTTTGTAGTTTTGCACGATTTACCTGATTGTCTCCTTCATAACTTAGAATGATCTTGTCCGATATTTCTTTGGAAGTTTTGAGATGCATAACTTTGACAAATTATGATAGTGACAGACTCCCCAATATGTAGAATTTTCTCTACAAATAAGCTAGCTCACTGATATCATGTAGAAATTTCACCTGCAGATCAAACTGATATATGAAGTGTACTAAAGCATAATACTGGATCTACATCTACCATAAATTTTTCGAAAGCTTAATTGAAAATGAGCAACATCAAGGATGAACACATATAACTAATAAGAAGGAATCAATCACACATAACACAGAAGAATTTATCTGGGAAAAGCACCAGCCTAAAACTCCATCTCTGTATTATCAATCAAGTGGAAATCCTCAACAACATACAAAAAGAATCAGCTCGAAAGCTATCCTTCTCTCTCTCTGTACTCTGATGATGTAGCTCATGGACTATCTAGGCCTGTATATCTAGGCTCCATAAGTCCTCCAAGCCCCTATTTCCTTGTGCAGTTTTGATTGGGGCCAATTACAATACACATGTAAATTAGCTTGATCATACCTATTGTCACCTCAGGTCCAACTATGTAGTCATAGAAGGAAGAAGCTTCCTTCCCCATGCAAGGAATACTTACTAGAAATATCCTAGCATATGATAGTACATTGTCCCACATCTAATCTCAACTAGGTCTTTGACAGAATTGACATGCATCATTTATCCACGACTGAATACACAATTATCTGAAAATAATAGTTGTCACATGCATGCAAGCATCAACAAACTATATCTCATTAATTCAACAACATGTTAAATTAATATAACTAAACTTGACTAAGTTAAACTAAGTCAACTGATCCTCTCAATATAGAACTCATCCATAATTCCTCAATCAGTGGAGAAAATCAAGGACACATTCCCCAATTAGAGGAGAAATAATTGCATGTTCTCACAACGACTTCAAGTTTTTTTTTCCTTAACTAATTAACTCACGGAGAATTAATTAATTAATATTCCAAACTACTCATAAGACCAAATTCGAATTTACTTCCTATAGATAGACCAGGGACTGCTATAAATAGTAAGGGACCCAGAAATGCTATTTTTAGAAGATGCTATTTTTAGCAGTTTCACCTCTTACCCAAGGTGGCCAAAATGCTCATTGGCCAAACTGCTATTTTTAGAACTTCCTAAATTTAGCATTTATTGTTGCACACTTTTCAACACTCCCTCTCAACAAGAAAAGCTTCCTCTCGAAATCAATCCTGTAACTCTAGAATGTTCTGCATGCAACATATCTACTAAGTGCGGTTGCTTCAGCAACACTCAGAACAAAAAAACTCCCAGCTGACCACTCTGTTGGGCTAGAAACATACTTTGATATTGAAGCTCTAGCTACTGCTGACAAGTGCTCCCTCTCCGACCTCTGCGCTACTGCAACATCTCCATGCATCTTGCACCGTTGCACCCTTCTTTGTGCTACCCTGCACTGTGCAACACACTTGTACCTCTCGAATTGCTGCAACCTGCATGCTCTGCGCTGTCCTGGGATTCCCTGCATTGTAGCTCTCTATGCTGCTCCATTCGCATCTGTCTCTACCCAGTCAGTGAGTTTGTGAAACTCCACATCAGGGCTCCCATATCAAGGTCTCATCCAAGAGGTTGGGTACCTCAAGGATCCTACCCCTCCTCCTTGGGATGATCACCCTATATCACCCCACCTTCTACTTGGAGGTATGGCTGCATGTGATCCCTCCGCCCACCTGGCTCGAAGTTTCCCCCTACTAGAGGTCTCTGCATGAGTAGATGTATCTACTCGATCTCCACTCAACTTCCCATGTTGTGGCTACTCCACAACCTCATGAAGTTGCTGCACCAATCATGGCTCCTTCACAATCGTCTGAGACTTCTTATGGTGCTGCATGCTGAGAGCTAACATACCCTCCCTCTCAACCACCAAGTCTCCATCAGTTTCCTTGCTACTCAAGGCTTTGCATGCATCTTGAACCTCAAGAGCATATAGGTTCTTGATCCATGAACCAATTTGCTTCACCTGTATAGTGATGATGTGTCTAACGAAAACCTTTCCCTTACTGAAGACTACATCATAGCCTCTGCCTTCCAACATCACGATCGACACCAAGTTTCTCTTCAGTCTTGCTGCATACTTTACATCGGTGAAGTTAAGGTGAGCTCCATGCTCTCTCCGAAAAATAACTGTTCCTACACCTGAGACACTATACTTCTCATCATTACCCATCGCTATGAGTATTTGCAGATATTTCTCCTCCAAAGTACTAAACAAACTCTTATCACCGGTCATGTGGAAATAAGCTCCAATATCAAGAAACCAACCACTTACCCCCATGGATGAAACCATGCATACGAAGAGTGTGAAATCCAACTCAAACTGTGAAGCAAGTGCCTCACCTTCAGATCCTTCCCTGGATCCCTTCTTGGATTTCGTCTGTGGATGATTTGTAGCATAATGGCCCACCTCATGACAACGAAAGCATCACACTTTTTATTTCCCAAACTTCTTCCCACCATTGGAAGAACTGGATTCGGAAAGAGAAACCTTCTCCTTCCCCTACTTTTCCTTACTCACTAAGGCACAATTATCCTCATCCTCCATGGATGAAGAACTGTCTCTGGTGCTCCGTCTGATCTCCTCTTGCAGCAGATCCAACCACAGTCGTTCCCAATTTGGTAGTTTCTCCCTTCCATTAACCGAGTCTTGGTAGCTATGCTAGCTCTTAAGAAGGCCAAGGAGTGCTAGACTCACCATATCATCATTAGCTGTCATGACCCCTACACTTGCAAGCTCATCCCCGCATGTAATGAGTTTGCTCAGATACATAGAGATCGTCTCACCCTTTTCACACTTGATCTTTCGAAGTTTGTCCTTCAGTGCCAGCTTCCTCTGATCATTGCTATTCTGATACAAATCTTTCAATGTTTTCCACATTGTATGCGGAGTCTCCTTCCCATGGAGGCTCGAGACAATGTGATCTCGTACTCCCTCCAAGAGAATTCTCCTATCTCTAGCCACACACCTTCCATTCCACCAGTTGAGTAGCATCAGTAGGCTTAGGGACTTCTTGATCAATGAAGTCTTTAAGGTCGTTATCTTCCAATACTACCTCCATGCGATCCTTCCAAGCTATATAGTTTGAGCTGCCATCAAGGGCATACTCAAGCCTCAAAACATAGAACGTTATCGGTGAAATAGATGTGATAAGAACTTGAGATCTATATCCTGAATAATAAACTTTGAATTCCTTCTTGTATATTGTTCTTCCTTGATCACTTGTGCTCTGATACCATGTAGAATTTTCTCTACAAATCATCTAGCTCATTGATATCATGTAGAAATTTCACCTACAAATCGAACTGATATATGCAATGTACTAAAGCATAATACTAGATCTTCATCTTCCATAAATTTTGCTGAAGCTTAATTGAACATGAGAAACATCAAGCATGAACACATATAATTGATAAGAATGAATCAATCACACATAGAACAAAAGAATTTATTCGGGAAAAGCACCAGCCTAAAACCCTATCTCTATATTATCAATCAAGTGGAAATCCTCAACAACATACAAAAGAATAAAATCAAAAGCTATCCTTCTCTCTCTGTACTCTGATGATGTAGCTCATGGACTATCTAGGCCTGTATATATAGGCTCCACAAGTCCTCCAAGCCCCTATTTCCTTGCACAGTTTTGATTGGGGTCCAATTACAAAACACATGTAAATTGGCCTAATCATACCTGCTGTCACCTCAGGTCCAACTACGCAGTCATAGAAGGAAGAATCTTCCTTCCCCATGCAAGGAATACTTACTAGAAATCCTAGCATCTGACAGTACACTGTCCCACATCTGATCTCAACCAGGTTTTTGACAGATTTGACATGCATCAGTTATCCATGAGTGAGTACACAGTTATCTGAAAATAATAGTTGTCACATGCATGCAAGAATCAACAAACTATATCTCATTAATTTAACAAGTTATTAAATTAATATAACTGAACTTGACTAAGTTAAACTAAGTCAACTGATCCTCTCAATATAGAACTCATCCTTAATTGCTCAATCAGTGCAGCAAATCAAGGACACATTCCCCAGTTAGAGGAGAAATAATTGCATGTTCTCACAAAGACTTCAAGTTTTATTTTCCTTAACTAATTAACTCATGGATAATTAATTAATTAATATTCCAAACTATTGGTAAGACCAAGTTCGAATTTACTTCCTATAGATAGACTAGGGACTGCTATAAATAGAAGGGACCCAGAAATGCTATTTTTAGAAGATGCTAATTTTAGCAGTTTCACCTCTTACACAAGGTGGTCAAAATGCTCATTGGCCAAAATACTATTTTTAGAACTTCCTAAATTTAGCATTTCTTGTTGCACACTTTTCAACACAATAATGTATTGACAACCTTAGCATTGGTTTCATATTGCTTTTTACCTGTAGTATCTGTAGGAATTGCTGACGGAAATGTATATCCGCCTTCCATGATTTCCCAAACATTTTTTCCAAGAGATTGAAGATAGATTGTGGTTCTTACCTTCTAATAAAAAAAGTTTCTCCCATCAAAGATTGGTGGTCTAATGGATTCCTCTCTTTCTTAGCTACTCATGATGATAGATCTTCCTTCAAGTGATCAAGCTTCTTCTGAAGGACCTTCTCTGATACCAATTGTTGGAAATAATACTAAGAGGACGGGTGAATTAGTATTAGTAAGTCAATAATATTTCATTTCCATAATCAGATTCATATACACTACTTCAGTTAATGAAACTTGCATGTATACACAACTGTATTTAGGGCAACTAGCGTATATCCTGCAAACTTATGATTCAGTTAATTCATCATATGTTGATCTTTAATCTGTGCATCAGAACCATATAAATAGTAACCAGGTGTAGTAAAAACAGAACATACAAACACACATATGAACACAATATATAAGGTGGAAACCTAATGTGGGTGAAAACCACCTGCTGCAATCATCTCTATCTTCTTTTTAATAAGAAACTTCTTTTTACAATTTTTGTACTGGTGTAGTCTTATACTAGTATGCAGGCTTCTACCTGTAGAAGGCTACAACCTTCTCTTGTTCTCCAGCTTCTCCTAGAAGGGAGCTATAACCCCCTAGCTCTTGTACTAGCTTATATGTGTACTACTACATAGGTGCTGCCTACAAAAGGCTATAACCTTCTCTTTTCTTCCAAGGACTACGTTTCATAAATTTTCAGACTAGCTCCATCAATAACATCAATTAAACATGCATCAACTAATCTCCTTTGCACCAACCAAAACTGAATCAATTAATCATTTTTCAGAATGTTGTAACCAGAATACAGTAACAGTAACTAGAACCCAAGCCAGAACCTAGAACACTACAATAGCAAACAAAAGTAGCTAAAGCATATTTTATGAGGTATACGCTACTTCAATGTGTCAAACATGCGTGCATATGCAATTTTCTCAAGGAAAACCTGCGTACATATCTGCAAATCAAATTTAAGATGTATATGATGTTTTGATATGCCGAACCAATGTGTATACGCGCCTTTTCTAAAGTGAAATTGCATACAGATCTGTAAATGATGATTTAAACTTTGCAACAATTCCAGACATCAGTTATACCCAGATCATCATGTTTACATATTACAACATGTGCCAGTTATTCAAATAAAAGATCAAAACCACACAAAGATACTTCACTTCAAGCCTTAAGATCTTGACCCATCATCAAATCTTATCTTTCATCGAGAACTAAGCTTCATCCTTGATTCAGATCCAGCTATGCACCATAACCCAATAACCTGTATTCTGGATCTTGCTTTTCATCAGATATTCAATACTTGAGTGAGTTTGCCTAATGATCTTCTCCTCCTTTTATAGTCTTTAGGCCTTACTCAATACCATTGACCAAAACCACTTAGAACAAATACCTTGGACCAAATACATGGGGTCAACACTTCGGAAAAGATACCTTGGACCAATACCATGGATCAAAATACCATGGCCAAAATACCACGGACCAAAACTAAGTTTTTCAATATGTACATGCCTTTCCTTCCGTGAAAGTGTGTGTGTACATTATATGCTCCTTTTGGTCTGTGAACTCGCGTGTACACATGACTGGATCAATGGGGAACCTGCATATACCTCTCTTTCTTCATTCCGTGAGTCTGAATTGCAATCTGTCATCTGAGTGAGTTGCCATCAAGGACAACACCTGTGTCATAGTTCCAGATCTATGTCATAATTCCAACATAGATGAACCTAGAACACTGAATCAACAACCAGCCCAACTGCAACATCAAAAATCATATGTGAGAATGTATACACTACTTTAATGAGGACAACTTGCATGTATACACCACTTTCTGTAATCCAAACTGTGTATACCTATAAAGATATTGAATCATAAAACTTTTGAATAAAAAAATTGTTCTAACCAAAGACATTATGAAGATATATTGTGATATTACATAGTTATAAATAGATAGTAGCAAAGACCACCCTTCTTACTTAATCAATCTGTTACCCAAACTCAATCTCCTTACACAATTAGTTTAACTTCAGATTTAATGAAGACATCAATGATAAATAATAGTAAAATAGCATCATTGATCAGATAGATCAGTCATTTCTGAACAACAAGCCTTTCCTCTACATGCTCTACTTGGAAGTTCCGAGTCAGTGTGTATACATGCCTTCACTGTGGCGAACCTACGTATAGATCGACAAATAATGACTTATAACTTTGTGGCTTTTCAAGACTTCAGATATACCCAGATCATAGAATTTAAAGGATAAAACATGTGTTAGCAATCAGATCTAGCATATCCATTATCAAATCATACAATGATAAGACATTTCAAGTCTCATGATCTTGATCCAACATTGTATCCAATGGTGCATAAGATGTTTCAGATTTACATCATAACCATAGCCCTTACAACACAAAATCTACTTCAAATAGAAGTATTCATGAAAAACGATTTCATTTGCACATCTAGCCCTTTGATTTTCGCCTCCTTATATACTTAGAGCCTTTGTCAATACCATGCACCAAAACAACACTTAGAACCTATGGTATTCTTAGATGGGACCAAGTAACTATTATTTCACTCAATATTGTGGGCTAATACCATGGTATGGACCCTTGGTATTATTTAACCTTAATTTTCAATCCCATACGTGCTTTTCCTCTTGTGAAACTGCATGAATATGTATACACATCTTTTATTTTGTGTACCCACATGTATACGCTACTTGGATTAGGTTAAACAATGTATACATCTTAAAACATTCTCTTTCCTCAATTTCTTGATTCTGATCTGTAATCATTTGTCCCATCATCCTGTTCTTTTGTGCCATTACTCTGTTACCTCTGAATTGACTTGTTACAATGTGAGTTCCCATCATGCATCACTTTATCATTTCTGAACTAACATGTGGATACATCATCTAGTTATCATATGTGTGAGTTTCCATTAAGGACAACACCTATACCATAATTCCAACACGAACAAAGTCGACAACAACTGAAAATATCTGGGAATTATCCTCCAATGAAGAAAAAGAAAGTCATTATGATGAAGACCATACAAAGATTGGGTGAGTGGTCTCCATTGTTAAAGTTGAAAAGATTGATATTGGAGCTATGCGTTTAATTTCATAGAAGTACATGTTTACTTGGATATTAAGAAAGAAATGGGCATAATCATATCTTTAATACTTTTTATTTGCAACCATAATCTTATCTTTAAAACTTGTTTTATATTTTAGCAATCATCATGGTCACCTGACAAAAAAGGGAGACTATGTCATTTTATTCCATTATCAGTGTATATGACTTTCTCAAAGGCTGTGAAAAACAAAAGTGAAATTTTCATAAGTGTGCTAAGTTTTTATATTAGGGAGAGGATTTGACTAACATAAGAATAAATAAATATAATTAATTCTTTAAAAATAATATAAAAAATAGCAACAAATTAAGCAACAATTCGTTTACTACTTACCATTTTGTTTCACATTGCGGTGTGGTCACATATTCAAAATTGTATGTATTAAATGGGTTAGGAGGTGGAAAATTAGTTAAAAGTGGTTTATAATGCACTGGTGCTTTGTGGAGGCTGTTGCCCAGAACTATTAGACACGTTTCCCTTGTACAATATGCCAAAAAATTTAAGTCACCCAATGAGATCTTCTGTTTTGCAGGATCCACGATAGGTAGGGCTACTAAAATACTCGTCTGATAGGTATATCAAAATGACGTCTCATTTTCTTATAGTTTTACAATCTTTCACAATACATAGGTGATTGGACCCGGCCCACTTGGCAACACTTTACACTTTTATGTATGACGAGGATAGGTTATGTGGCGAACAAATATCTCTGTTCGCGGTTCTTTGTGATGGTGGTAGCTGGTGTAGTTAATGCGGGAATTAATTGACAGTACTCTGCCTCGAAACACGACTTAACCCTACCTTTCTCGCATTCTCTCGATTGTTATTTGGTATTTTTCTCTGAGGTATTCGCTGCCGTTGAGGGTTTTTTGGTCTCTGCAACGAAACTCTGTATGCGTTATGCTGTGGGTTTGTTTGGCTCTGGATGCTGTCTGAGAACTTGAATCCACCTCTGGTTAACCTGTTTGTTCATTTTATGGTAGTGTTGTTTGACTGTGGAGGCTATTCGGCCTGGTTCCGTGGCTTGATTTCGGTAAGTTGCTTTGCTATTTCCCTGTTCCTTGCATGCGTAGGTTTCAGGTTATATTGCTTGCTTCTCGTTGTGGCTATTATGCTTGTTCTAGCTCAGTTCCTTCGTTGCTGTCAATGGCATTCACTGTATTTTTTCTATATGTCTTCTGGTTCTCTGATGTCTCTGGTTCGAATTCCGTTTGGGTGTTATTTTTCTGTGGTTATTCGCTTTCTCACAATGCGACACTGTCTTGGTTGGAAGCATAGGGATTCTCAAGCATGCGTCCTCAGTTTAAAACAGGTAACCAAACCCGTCTATGCTTCAATATGACTTTTTATCTGGTTCTGGGGCTAACCCAATCGCTCCTTTGCTCAACAGTTTCTCGGTCTCGTTCAGGTTGTCATGCTATGGCGTCTGGCTGCGATCTCGAGGTAAAACCCCTTTTGAAATTTTTTAATTTCTTCAGGTATTCTTATTTCCCCTGAGTATTCTTTACACCATACATTCTAATGCACTCACATTTGTATTCTTGCAGGTCTTTGTTGGTGACCTGGGAGGTGTATCTTCCAGCGCTTGGTTATTTGGTCGTTCTCTTCCTGGGTAGGCCTGAAACTTCAATCTCTGTCTGCAGTTTCGATTTCTACGGAAGACCCATCTCCTGGTCTAGTTTCTTAGTCACAGTATATTCTTGTCCGACTGTAACTAGATTTTGTCGCTTCTGTGTGAGATATATAAAGGTTTTGGGACCACTGGTCATTTGTTTTATTCAAACCCTAACTCGGGGTTTTTCTATTTTGCAAGGGTTTCCGACTTTCAGTCGTGCTCAGCTCTGTTTATGTTTTAATAGCCTCTGTCCTCCATAACATTGTTTGGCCCTACCAATAGTACTGTAAATTTGGTTCTTTGATAATTGAAATGAAATTTTGAATGTAAAGGTACGCCAAAAATGTCCCGTGAACTTCACGTCTCTGTCTAATAGGATGGTTGTTGGCAACTCGTGTAATCTGACAATCTCATTAAAAAACAAGTGGGCCACGTGAGTGGCATCACTAGTTTTCCGACAAGGTACAAAATGTGCCATTTTTGAGAAATGATCCACCACTACCATCACTGAATCATAACCTTTCTGCGTTTTCGGCAGTCCCAGAACAAAATCTAAACTCATTGAATCCCAAGGTTTGCATGGGATAGGTAATGGCGTATATAATCCTGTGTTTTGGCTATGTCCCTTCGCTAATTGACACACCTTACACTTAGTCACAAAACGTTGTATGTCTTGCCGCATTCTTGGCCAAAAATAAAAATGACTAAGTTTCTCCAAGGTCTTATCTATACCGAAGTGTCCAGCCAAACCCCCACTGTGTTTTTCACGAATAATATTCTCCCTCATAGAACAGTTGGGGATACACAATTGTCCTCCCTTAAAAAGCAATTTCTCCTGTATGTTGTAATCCAACCAAGGACTATTACCCCTTATCAAAGGGTTTTGGCACGCCTCATAGGCTTCTCTGAAATCTGTGTCTGTTTTGTAAAGATCTCGTAAATGTTCAAAACCCAAAACCTGTACAGTGCTTTCCTGTAAAAGTAGGGATTTTCTACTTAATGCGTCGGCCACCTTATTTGCTTGTCCACTGATATGTTTCAGCACAAAATTAAAACTCTGTAAGTACTCCACCCATTTGGCATGTTTATGATTAAGTTTGTGTTGCTACATTCCATATTGTAATGCAGAATTATTTGAAAACAACACGAACTCGTTCCCTAACAAATAATGCCTCCAGTGTCTTAGAGCCTGTACCACTGCGTAAAATTCCTTGTCATATGAGGAGTACTTCTACCTACTCTCATTCAGTTTTTCGCTGAAAAATGCTACAGGTCTGTCCTCCTGACTGAGTACAACCCCGATTGCTGTTCCACTAGCATCATAACGTACCTGAAATAATTTTTCAAAATCTGGTAGCCTGAGAATCGGTCTTTCTGTTATCTTCTTTTTCAATAGTTGAAAACGTTTTTCTGCTGCTTCTGTCCATCGAGAAGGTTGGATGGCCTTTTTGATGGTCTCCAACATAGGAGCACAAATCCCGCTGAAATTTTTAATAAACTTCCTATAGAAACTTGCTAATCCATGGAAACTACGTAGCTCAAATAAATTCTTCGGTGACAGCCAATTTATTATTGTTGTTTCCTTTTCCGGATCCATCTTCAATTCGTTTTCTACTATCACAAATCCCAGATAAATTAACTCTCTTTGCAGAAACGTACATTTCTTCAGATTTATTAATAACTTGTTTTGCTGTAGTTTTTCCAACACTTTGCGCACATGCCAGAAGTGTTGTTCTTTCTTCTTGATAAAAATAAGAATGTCGTCCAAATAAACAATTACAAATTTCCCAATATACTCTTTTAGCATCTCATTCATGAGTCTCATGAATGTGCTGGGTGCATTGCTCAACCCGAACAGCATGACCAGCCATTCATAGAATCCTTCATTTGTTTTAAAAGCTGTCTTCCACTCGTCTCTCTCTCGTATCCGAATCTGGTGATATCTGCTTTTTAAGTCTATTTTAGAGAAGTAAGCTGCCCCACTCAAACAGTCCATCATATCATCCATACGCGGTAATGGAAATCTATACCGGATGGTGATTTTATTGATGGCCCTGGAATCGGTGCACATCCGCCATTCTCCTCCCTTTTTGAGGGCGAGAACTATTGGTACAGCACATGGGCTTAAACTCTCTCTGATTAATCCTTTTTCCAATAGTTCCTGCACCTGTTTTCTAATTTCTTCATTATCCTTGGGGCTCATTCGATAGGCTGCCTTATTTGGTAAGCTGGCTCCAGGTATGAAATCGATATGGTGACTAATACTCCGCTTGGGAGGTAACTTATATGGCAAGTCGTCCACTACTATATCTGTAAATTCTTCCAACATCTATTGTATTTCTATAGTAAATCTGTGATTTCTGTATGCAGTAGGACTGTCTTTGTCTTCTTGACTACAACAGAACTTATTTCACTGTTCTCAACCTGCTTTAAAAACTGTTTTCTGCTCATTAGCAATGCCTTAGTTTCATTTACTTCAGTTGTTTCCTTCTCTTCGCTGATAGGCACAAGGGTATGCCTAACCCCATCTTTTTTGAACTTATAATAGTTCATCACTCTATCGTGTGTCACCTTTCTATCATATTGCCAAAGTCTGCCCAATAAGATGTGACATATGTCCATCGACATAATGTCGCAAATGATTTTATCCTTGTATCGTCCTATCTGAAATTCAACTTCACGCTGTTCGTCCACCAGTAACTGGTGCCCCTTTTGTAGCCATGAAACGCGATACGAATTGGGGTGTTTTAAATGCTTCAGTCCCAACTTCTCCACCATTTCTGTGGACACCAAATTGTCTGTACTTCCACTGTCGATTATCATCTTACAGCACTTACCCTGTGATTTGAAAACTGTCCTGAACAGAGCTTTCCGCTGCGTTTGTTCGACACTCTGATCAACTGGTTTCAGTAACACCTTATGCAGCACTAAAGCTTCTCTCGTTTCTGGGGCATTTTCTGCCTCTTGAGGGGGTGCTGCTGCTTCCTCCGGTTGTGCCACATATGCGCCTCACTGTCCAGTTGAATCTATTTCTGGGAACTCAAACGAGCGGTGCCCCCACTTGTGGCATCTATAGCACTGATAACCAGTTCCCCTTCCACGGCCATTTCCTATCCCGCGTTGGAACGATCTGCCACGTCTCGTTCCATCTCCCTTTTCTTCTGTTCCCGAATTCCTTGAACTGCTGGCTTCCTCGCTGTTGTTGGCAGTTCGGCCCCTGCCATAGGACTGGCCTCTTCCTCTGGTAGACCCTCATCCTCTCCGGGCATTCTGTCTTCGGTTAAGTTTCTCCTCTGCTTTAATTGCGCTCTGGTATGCCTCCTCAGTATTGTTTGGAGACAAAATGCTTATTTCATCCAAAATATCCATTCTCAGCCCATTTACATATCTGGCTGTCCTTTCTGCCGTATCCTCTGTGTATCCAGCTCGCAAATTCACTCGATAAAACTCCTCTGTATACTCCTTCACAGTCATTCCCCTCTGTCTCAAATTCTGTACCTGTCTATGTAACGCGATTTGATAATCCCTTGGCAAAAATATGCCCTTCAATTTAGCTACCATCCTTGTCCAAGTTTTAATCGGTGTTTTGTTCAACCTCTTTCTCTCATTCTGGAAACTGTCCCACCACAGGGTTGCATGTCCTTTCAGCTTTGTTGCTGCAAACTTGACCCTACGGTCTTCACTAACTTCCTCGCATTCAAAATACTTGTCCATCTCGCTAATCCAATCTAACACAACATCAATAGACAAACTGCCATCGTAAGTCGGGAGTTCTGGTTTTGGTCTGCTGGTTGACAATAAGATGGACTTCAATAACTTCACTTCTGGTGATTCACCTTCAGGCCCATCTGCTGCCACTTCCACTTCTTCTTCACTCACATCACCCATTTATGGATCTCTTCTCCTACGTGCCTCTACTGCTTCTAACCGAGCAGTAAGAACTCTGAGTTCTTCTCGTAATGCCTCATCTGCCATTCTACGAGCACCTCGGCCTCGTCCTCGTCTACCTATATCCATTTCTCCCAAATCTCTTCAACTCAAACTGCTCTGATACCACTCTGATGGGACCCAGCCCACTTGGAAGCACTTTACACTTTTATATATGACGGGGATAGGTTATGTGGCGAACAAATATCTCTGTTCGTGGTTCTTTGTGATGGTGATAGCTGGTGTAGTTAATGCGGGAATTAATTGACAGTACTCTGCCTCGAAACACGCCTTAACCCTACCTTTCTCGCATTCTATCTATTGTTCTTTGGTATTTTGCTCTGAGGTATTCACTATCGTCGAGGGTTTGTTGGTCTCTGCAACGAAACTCTGTATGCGTTATGTTGTGGGTTTGTTTGGCTCTGGATGTTGTCTGAGAACTTGAATCCACCTCTGGTTAACCTATTTGTTCGTTTTATGAAAGTGTTGTTTGACTTTGGAGGCTATTTGGCCTGGTTCCATGGCTTGATTTCGGTAAGTGGCTTTGTTATTTCCCTGTTCCTTGCATGCGTAGGTTTCAGGTTATATTGGTCGCTTCTCGTTGTGGCTATTATGCCTGTTGGCTGTATTTATACCGTGGTTCTAGCTCAGTTCCTTCGTTGTTGTCAATGGCATTCACTGTATTTTTGTTATATGTCTTCTGGTTCTCTGATGTCTCTGGTTCGAATTTCGTTTGGGTGTTATTTATCTGTGGTTCTTCGCTTTCTCACAGTGCGGCACTGTCTTGGTTGGAAGCATAGGGCTTCTCAAGCATGCGTCCTCAGTTTAAAACAGGTAACGAAACCCGTCTATGCTTCAATATGACTTTTTATCTGGTTCTGGGTCTAACCCAATCGCTCCTTTGCTCGACAGTTTCTCGGTCTCGTTCAGGTTGTCATGCTATGGCGTCTGGCTGCGCTCTCCAGGTAAAACCCCTTTTGAAATTTTTGACTTTCCTCAGGTATTCTTATTTCCCCTGAGTATTATTTACACCATACATTCTAATGCACTCGCATTTGTATTCTTGCAGGTCTTTGTTGGTGACCTGGGCGGTGTATCTTCCAGCGCTTGGTTATTTGGTCGTTCTCTTCCTAGGTAGGCCTGAAACTTCAATCTCTGTCTGCAGTTTCGATTTCTACGGAAGACCCATCTCTTGGTCTAGTTTCTTAGTCACTGTATATGCTTGTCCGACTGTAATTGGATTTTTTCGCTTCTATGTGAGATGTATAAAGATTTTGGGACCACTGGTCGTTTGTTTTGTTCAAACCCTAACTCAGGGTTTTTCTATTTTGCAAGGGTTTCTGACTTTCAGTCGTGCTCGGCTCTGTTTATGTTTTAATAGTCTCTGTCCTCCGTAACATTGTTTGGCCCTACCAATAGTACTGTAAATTTGGTTCTTTGATAATTGAAATGAAATTTTGAATGTAAAAGAGACTGTATATTTTTTAGTTACCTCTGCGTATTCGGGTTCTGGATTGGCGTTCGTCCTTTTGTGTATTCGAACGTTGGAAAATTTTGTGAACGTTGCTATATGAATTCTCTATCGTTGTTATCTGAATATCATGAACTGGAACTGTTGCTCAACCGCGTGCGAGAATGAATTGATGACTGGTAGTTTGGTAACTATGAATTCATTGTGATTCTGTCTATTTGCTTAGTATTTGACTGTGAATGATGTTTGCACAGTAGCCATAACAAATTAATGAATAGTAATGATACAGTAACTTGACAGATAGTGAAAACGTAAATGAATTTTAAGCAAACACTTGTACAGATGATCTAGATGGACAATGGCTTCTCTGTTTTGAATGCTCGGTCTTTTTCTATTTCCTTTCCTTCTTAATTAACTCAACTCTCCTCTCCTGAACTGAACCTCGTTCTGTTACATTTGTTTTTACTTTATAGCCCTTTGTTTTTCAGTTGATGCTTACAGTTAATTTAACTGTTACAGAATATGGTTACAAAATTTCTACTTCTGTCAATAACTACATCCATTCGGTATTCCAAGACTTGTAGGAACAGTTGGTTGTTATTTCCCTAATTACATGGACTACTCTCTAATTAATCAATTGAAGCTACAGTAATCCTAACTGAAAAATAAAAAGAGGTATCTAATTTGACTGACTTTGTAAAATAAAATTATAGAAAAATTATTCCCATAAGCATTTGACAGTTCAATCGATCATTGGCTTTTGAACCTGGTTGGAGTTCTTTTTGCCCAATTACGGTGAGCGGGATGCTCCTGCATCAGGCTCCTGGGGTGAAAAGAGATCATGACTCCGGTTCATGAGCTCCTCTACCGATGTTCCTGTTCGTTCAATCTGCCTGGTGTCAAGCCATGAGCTGTCCTCAATCGGACAGTTCTTCCACTTGACCAAGTACTGAAAATATTTTTTCCGCCGAGTACGCCTAACGACCTGAGTTTCGAGGATGCCTTCGATCTCAGGAGGTTGGACATAAGGCATTTGTCTTTTCCAAGTTTCTCCGTCTTCGTGGGTGTTCCGCGTGGATTATCCGGGTTCATCCTTCTTTTCCTCCAACAGATCGCCTGTATACGGAAACAGATCTGCCACATTGAAGATAGGTGATATGCCTACTCCGAGTGTAGTTGTATTTCGTAGGATTCGCGTGAAAAAACTTTTCGCGCAGATCTTAACAGGCGCATCTTTCTTGTACTCAATTTATTGTACGTACCTTAGAGGAATGTTCCCTTACGTAGGTGTCACCAGACTTGTCCAGCCTACCTCACAAATGAACTTTCTCTTCTTTCTATATTGCATGTTCCTTACTTCGACAGCTGCTGTCCTGTAATTTTGCTTCTCACGGGCGGTGTTCGATGTAAATCCCTCATTGCATTAGCAAAATATTCTCCTATCGCACTCCGTTCAGTTCCTGTAAACCAAAGATGCCGACAGTTCACTGCACTCCACGAGGGTGCATGCCAGTATTAGATCTGAAAAGGGACTGAGACCCTGTCGCTACGATTCGTGTGAATCGTTGTATCAACTCTGCTTGCCAGCTACACTCAGTCCACAATCCAGAAGAATGTTCTTTCCCCGACTAGCTGCGTCAACAGATTTCCCAAACTTTTCGTTCAACAAACCTCTGTCTGACCCATCGGTTTGCGGGTGATAAGAAGAACTGTAGCTTAATTGGGTGTTCATTTTTTTCCATAAGGTACGCCAAAAATGTCCCGTGAACTTCACGTCTCTGTCTGATAGGATGGTTGTTGGAAACCCGTGTAATCTAACAATCTCATTAAAAAACAAGTGGGCCATGTGAGTGGCGTCACTAGTTTTCCGACAAGGTACAAAATGTGCCATTTTTGAGAAACGATCCACCACTACCATCACTGGATCATAACCTTTCTGCGTTTTCGGCAGTCCCAAAATAAAATCTAAACTCACTGAATCCAAAGGTCTGCCTGGAATAGGTAATGGCGTATATAATCTTGTGTTCTGGCTATGTCCCTTCGCTAATTGACACACCTTACACTTAGTCACAAAAAGTTGTACGTCTCGCCGCATTCTTGGCCAAAAATAAAAATGACTAAGTTGCTCCAAGGTCTTATCTATACCGAAGTGTCCAGCCAAACCCCCACTTTGTTTTTCACGAATAATATTCTCCCTCATAGAACAGTTGGGGATACACAATTGTCCTCCCTTAAAAAGCAATTTCTCCTGTATGTTGTAATCCAACCAATGACTATTACCCCTTATCAAAGGGTTTTGGCACGCCTCATAGGCTTCTCTAAAATCTGTGTCAGTTTTGTAAAGATCTCATAAATGTTCAAAACCCAAAACCTGTACAGTGCTTTCCTGTAAAAGTAGGGCTTTTCTACTTAATGCGTCGGCCACCTTATTTGCTTGTCCACTGATATGTTTCAGCACAAAATTAAAAATCTGTAAGTACTCCACCCATTTGGCATGTTTATGATTAAGTTTGTGTTGCTGCATTACATATTGTAATGGAGAATTATCTGAAAACAGCACGAACTCGTTCCCTAACAAATAATGCCTCCAGTGTCTTAGAGCCTGTACCACTGCGTAAAATTCCTTGTCATATGAGGAGTACTTATGCCTGCTCTCATTCAGTTTTTCGCTGAAAAATGCTACAGGTCTGTCCTCCTGACTAAGTACAGCCCCGATTGCTGTTCCACTAGCATCACAACGTACCTGAAATAATTTTTCAAAATCTGGTAGCCTGAGAAACGGTCTTTCTGTTATCTTCTTTTTCAATAGTTGAAAACTTTTTTCTGCTGCTTCTGTCCATCAAAAAGGTTGGTTGGCCTTTTTGATGGTCTCCAACATAGGAGCACAATCCCGCTGAAATTTTTAATAAAATTCCTATAGAAACTTGCTAATCCATGGAAACTACGTACCTCAAACAAATTCTTCGGTGACGGCCAATTTATTATTGCTGTTACCTTTTCCGGATCCATCTTCAATTTGTTTTCTGCTATCACAAATCCCAGATAAATTAACTCTCTTTGCATAAACGTACATTTCTTCAGATTTATTAATAACTTGTTTTGCTGTAGTTTTTCCAACACTTTGCGCACATGCGAGAAGTGTTCTTCTTTCGTCTTTCTAAAAATAAGAATGTCGTCCAAATAAACAATTACAAATTTCCCAATATACTCCTTTAGCATCTCATTCATGAGTCTCATGAATGTGCTGGGTGCATTTCTCAACCCGAACGGCATGACCAGCCATTCATATAATCCTTCATTTGTTTTAAAAGTTGTCTTCCACTCGTCTCCCTCTCGTATCCGAATCTAGTGATATCCGCTTTTTAAGTCTATTTTAGAGAAGTAATTTGCCCCACTCAAACAGTCCATCATATCATCCATACGCGGTAATGGAAATCTGTACCGGATGGTGATTTTATTGATGGCCCTGGAATCAGTGCACATCTGCCATTCTCCTCCCTTTTTGGGGGCGAGAACTGTTGGTACAGCACATGGGCTTAAACTCTCTCTGATTAATCCTTTGTCCAATAGTTCCTGCACCTGTTTTCTGATTTCTTCATTATCCTTGGGGCTCATTTGATAGGCTGCCTTATTTGGTAAGCTGGCTCCAGGTATGAAATCGATATGGTGACTAATACTCCGCTTGGGAGGTAACTTATCTGGCAAGTCGTCCACTACTATATCTATAAATTCTTCCAACATCTAGTGTATTTCTATAGGTAAATCTGTGATTTCTGTATGCAATAGGACTGTCTTTGTCTTCTTGACTACAACATAACTTATTTCACTGTTCTCAACCTGCTTTAAAAACTGTTTTCCGCTCATTAGCAATGCCTTAGTTTCATTTACTTCAGATCTTTCCTTCTCTTCTCTAATAGGCACAAGGGTATGCCTAACCCCATCTTTTTCGAACTTATAACAGTTCATCACTCCATCGTGTGTCACCTTTCTATCATATTGCCAAGGTCTTCGCAATAAGATGTGACATACGTCCATCGACATAATGTCGCAAAAGATTTTATCCTTGTATCGTCCTATATGAAATTCAACTTCACTCTGTTCGTCCACCAGTAACTGGTGCCCCTTTTGTAGCCATGAAACTCGATACAGATTGGGGTGTTTTAAACGCTTCAGTCCCAACTTCTCCACCATTTCTGTGGACACCAAATTGTCCGTACTTCCACTCTCGATTATCATCTTACAGCACTTACCCTGTGATTTGAAAACTGTCATGAACAGAGCTTTCCGCTGCGTCTGTTCGACACTCTCATCAACTGGTTTCAGTAACACCTTATGCAGCACTAAAGCTTCTCTCGTTTCTGGGGCATTTTCTGCCTCTTGAGGGGGTGCTGCTGCTTCCTCCGGTTGTGCCACATATGCGCCTCGCTGTCCAGTTGAATCTATTTCTGGGAACTCAAATGAGCGGTGCCCC
>APFE031448254.1:0-20025 GCA_000404065.3 Pinus taeda | reverse complement strand
ATATATAATTTTAATATTTTTAGTTCATATTGAATAAATACATTACCTAGTTTATATTTGATAATAAACTAACTAACTAAAGATTTATTTATATTACTTAAATATAGGTCATTTCAATAACTAATTAATTCCCATTAATTAATTTATATTTAAATATGGTAATAGGCATTTAACTGAATTAGTAACTATTTAACCAATTATGTTCTCCTAGCCATATACCTTGGTCCAATCTCGTTAGTCGTTTCCCAATCAAATATACTCGTTAGCCATTCTAGTTTACCAGTTCAATATAGCAGTTCCCTGGTCAAATATATGAACCATACTCGTTGGTTTTAAATATGTAACTCTTCTTTCAATCAAGAGCCAACTTAACTTAATGGGAAAATAAGCTTTTAAAGGATTAGAATTAAGATGGAGGAATTAGATCAAGGAGATAGCTCACAAGATCTGATTCCTCATTAGCATAAATACTAATAATAAACACTTAGTAAATAGTTACATAAGTGCCTATTGAAAGTATATCCAATTCCTTATTTATCATATGCCTAAGAACTACAAATATTCATGATGAATTACTGAATTAGTTCAAATAAGACATCATGTATGCAAGCAAAAAATTATTATCATAAATCGAAAGATAGATTGACGATCTAAAATTATAATTGTCTATTCCTATGCAAATTTCAACTCTCATATTATATATAAAATTAAGCCCGTAGAATAGTCTAATTAGACTTTTAAATGAATTAACACTCAAGATTCCACAATAGTGCATGAATCCAATTATTAACTCATACATTCAAAATATAAATTGAAAGATTGAAATAAGAATTTATTTCAGTTAAATCCTATAAACGATAGTGTTAAACATCATTAACTGAAATGATCATTTATTAATAAATGAATTCAAATTCCATATTCTCACAGAATGATAGTAGTGCACAATCCTTTGGAGTTTGTAATCAATCTGTTCTTGCAGAAAATGTCTCCTTCTTTCAACAGTAGTGGATGATAAACAAGAGATTCTCCACCAACAGATATAATCTACAGCTACATTATTATAAGCTTCTCCCTTTGATTGAAGACCTATCATTCTATTAAAAAGACTAAGAGGTACAATAGTGCAAGCCTCCAAGGCTTTCTCTTGCGCATTCTGGACCTCTATTTTTTAAAACAAGTAAGCTTAAATAGCAGAAAACAACTTCAATATATTGTCCAAAGCGTTGAGGGCATTTAAACAGATCCCTTCAACAACGTTTTAAAGGAAAACAATATTTTGGTAGAATTTTCTGAAAGTGATTTATTGTCTTCGTCAGCTTCGTTTGTTCCATTGAATTCTCTGGATGTTTGTCTATCTATTTGAACTGATATGCCACTTATCAGCACAATTGTCTTCCTCTATCATGAACATGAACAAGGAAAACAGGATCGATAAGATAAAATCAAATGAGATGATAAGCGAATTTTATTTGAAACAAATCCTATTTTGCAGGAAATTGAGAAAAAACGTAGCGCGTAATAAATCTTGACAAAGAGATCATGGAGAGATATTCAGAGTGAAGAGGTGGATTTTACGGCTTTTTGCAATCGGAAACAGAGTTTGGGGCAGATCATAAAATAATTGCAATCGAAATATAATGAGGGCCAAAACTAAAAAAAAATCACAATCGGACTAGGCCGAGAGTATTCCAAATAAAATTTAAAGGGGGAATTCTTAAATCACATCGCAATAGCAATCGAAATGGGCAGAAGAGGGAGGAAGCAGTGATGCTTTGTTATTTATGATAGTCGCAGATGCGGGGATTAAATGAATTGCAGTGTATAATTCTAACGAGTCCGAGGCTTTATCGCATATCACAATACACAGGATTATCGCAATCACAAATCAAAGTTGCAGACTATAAGAGGTGGACGAAAGACTTGTGATTTACAATATGCGAGATGACATCACTATGATGTGGCATGTGACGTGACAGATAACATGGCAGATGATGTGGAACTGACGTCACTGCTAACGTCATATCGTAATCGACAATCAGGATCATATCGCAATCGACATTAACATGAGGCATGATTTTTAGAACTTTGTGATTGTGATATAAGCCCCAGATGTGGTATTAATATAAATTGGAGTGAATAATCTCGACAAGTCCAGGCCTTATAGCATATTGCAATCAGGAAAAGGAGCAGGGTATGGACTTTGAAATTTTTTGCGATAGCCCACGAACACGGTATTTTATGGGTTGGCATGTATTTTTCCATCGAGTTTGGGCTTTACATAACAATCACATTTGGCAATGGCTTTTGGAATGGGCGACATGTTTTTTAGAATTTGTGATAGCCATGAATGTTGGGATTTATGGATTGGAGTGTATAATCCGATCGGATTCGAGGCTTATATCGCATATCACAATCGGTAGTTTGGAGCGGGTTCAAGCCTTTGGAACTTTTGTGATTTGCACAGATGTGAGGGCTTATTAAATGGAGTGTATGACCTCGTCAGGTCTGAGCTATCGCAATTGCTATCGGTTTAACGCTGAGACTTGAGTCTGTGGTTATTGCGATCTATAGACGAGGGGATTTCTAGAATTATATTAATTCCACCATTGGGTCTAGTTTAAAATCACATATCACAATGGGGAATGAGTTGTGGGTATTACCATGGAATTTTTTATTATGTTGATTTATTATGGGATATGCGATGCGGGTATGGTGGATTGTTGGAGTTTGTAAAGACTTCAACCTTCGGGAATCTTAAAAATTCTGTTTTATTTTGTTTTTTAATAAAATAACCCATAATGTTTAATACTTAAGCTTGAGTATAGTTTGTGTCTCGGGGGCTATTTAATTTGGTTTTTTGGATAATAAAAGACTTTTCTAAAATTGAAGGGTCCCTATTTTAATATAATAAATTTCATAGAAAAATTATAATATATTTAAATTGGGGTTGTTAAACAGTACAAAAATTGACGATTCACTACAAGAACTATTTATCTCTGATAAATGAAATTTTCCAAAAATTCAATAAAAATAATCTAAGAAGTGGAAACTACTTTTCGAAACATTTAGATAAATACAGTTACTTGGACTATAAAACTCATTAAATTGCAATTTCTGATAAAAACATTTTGTGAATTTAAAACTCTTATTTACTTGTATTAATCATTAATCAGTTATAAAAATAAAGGGGTCTTTTATGTCTGAACTTATAATGTACTCGTTCATCACAGGTAGAACCACTGCTACAATAAAGTGTTCATTAGCCTCGACAAAGTTACCTTTTAACCAACAACAATCCATTATCTCATTCATTTAATAGTGCAATAATCAAAGTATATATATATATTATATAATATTATATATATATAATATATATAATATATATATATATATATATAATTATATATTTATATATATATATATATATATTTTTATGCTAAAAATCCATTGTCCTTGTTTGGTGGCCAGATAACGACAATGTCACTCACCAATAATAATTGAACTGAGCAAGTTGGCTCATGATAAGTTAATCATGCGAGTTAGTGATAATTATTTCAATTGCAGTTACATGTTCTAAATTTTCTAAAGTTTCCTTCAAAAGAAGATAAATTGATGTGTTTATTTTTCAAGTCTTATAGATTGGATTTTATTGGACCTACTGATTGATCACATATGTTATTAAAACTTGTTCCAATTGCATCTTCAAAAAGAAAATGAGAATTGAAATTTTCTAAAGAAGAACGTTGTGATTTAATTACAGTTTCAGGTTCAGGTTCCATAAAACTATTTAGTGATTCAAAACTATTTAATGAATTAGATGTGCCTTGTTATTCATTAAATGATTTATTATTTTCAGTATAAGAAGAAACAAGAGAAGTGATATGTTCAATTAAATCTTCAGTTGAAGGAAAATCATCTAAATGAAATCTATAATAAAATGACCAAAATCTATTATAAAAATCATGTAAAGATTCATTATCATACATCTAAACATTATCTAATTCTAAACACAAACTTTTGTAACTGTAATTTTGATGTGATTTGAGAAATACCTCGCAAAACTGTTTCCATGAATGAATTGATTTCTCAGGAAGCACTAAGAACCATTTGCAGATCCGTCTTCTCAATGTGAGAGTAAATAGCCTATACATCTCATTATCAACATTTATGTTAAAAGATTTACATCTATTAACAAAACCAACAATATGATTTAATTCATAAATATTACTTTCACCATCGAGCTTTAATTGTGTCAAGGACTCGATCTACTTCTTGGGCATGCCTAGTATAGGCTTAGGTGAACTAAATGCATGACCAAGTGTAGGAATGCATATGGGAGCCATGATTGCTTAAAAAATAATATAACTAAACTTGAAAAAAATAGCTACTTCAAGGCCCTCCTTCTAGTGCCAAAAATTTGTAGGCCTCGAAAATTGTTGCAACAACATTGGGGAAAACAACCCGGTCTGGACCTTAAAGCATTTCCTTTTCCATTTGGAATAGTGGCTTTGACGAGTTTAACTAGATCCAGTTACCTTCTCCCAATCACTATCAACTTAAATATCTCTTCGATTTCTAATAGCTAGGGACGTCAGATCAATTATTCAAGCTGATTAGGCAAGAAGAATGATCATAAATTTGTTTTTGTGGAAAAACCAAACGAATCTAAAGTTTTGCCTCAAAAGAGGAATTCTAGGAATGTAGAATTAATCTAAATGAAAACTAATTCTAAAATGTAAGATTTGTGATAATACATACAATATTAAGTCTAGATTCCAATTAACCTAACCTATCTCGATTGAAGGAAAATGTAACTCTTCTCTCAATCAAGAGCCAACTTAACTTAATGGAAAAATAAGCTTTTAAAGAATTACAATTAAGATGGAGGAATTAGATCAAGGAGATATCTCACAAGATCTGATTCCTCATTAGCATAAATACTAGCAATTAAACACTTAGAAAATAGTTACATAAGGGCCTATTGAAAGTATATCCAATTCCTTATTTATCGTATGCATAAGAACTACAAAGATTCATGACGAATTACTGAATTAGTTGAAATAAGACATCATGTATGAAAGAAAAAAATTATTATCCTAAATCGGAAAATAGCTTGACAATCTAAGATTATAACTATCTATTCCTATTCAAATTTCAGCTCTCATATTATATCTAAAATTAAGCCTGTAGAATAGTCTAAGTAGAGTTTTAAACGGATTAACATTCAAGATTCAACAATAGCGCATGAATCCAATTATTAATTCATACATTCAAAATATAAATTGAAAGATTGAAATAAGAATTTATTTCAAATAAATCTTGTAAACAATAGTGATAAACATCATTAAATGAAATGATTCTTTATTAATAAATGAAATCAAATTATAGATTCTCACAGAACGACAGTAGTGCACAATCCTTTGGAGCTGATAATCGATCTATACTTACAGAAAATGTCTCCTCCTTTCAGCAGTAGTGCAAGATAAAAAAATCTCTTCTCCACCAACAGATATAATCTACAATTACAATATTACAAGCTTCTCCCTTTGATTTAGGACCTATCATTCTATTAAAAATACTAAGAGGTACAATAGTGCAAGCCTACAAGGCTTTCTCTTGATTATGGACCTCTATTTTCTACAACAAGTAAGTTTAAATAGTAGAAAACAACTCCAATGTATTGTGCAGTGCATTGAGGGCATTTAAACAGATCCCTTCAACAACACTTTAAAGGAAGAAAGTATTTTGGTAGAAGTTTATGAAAGTGATTTGTTGTCTTCATCTACTTCGTTTGTTTGATCGAATTCTCTGAATATCTATTTGTTTGTTTGAACTAATCTACCACTTATCAGCACAACTGTCTTCCTCTATCATGAACCTAAACACCGAAAACTAGAATCGATAAGATAAACTTAAATGAGATGATAAACAAGTTTTATTTGAAACAAATCATGTTTTGCAAGAAATTAGGAAAAACGTAGCATGTAATAAATCCCAACACAGACATCATGGAGAGGAATTCGGAGTGAGGAGGTGGATTATATGGCTTATCACAATCAGAAATCAGAGTTTGGCGTAGATCATAAAACAATTAAAATCGGATTAGAATCAAGGGCAGAAATAAAAAAAATCTCAATTGGACTAGACAATGAGTATTCCAAATAAAATCTAAAGGGGGGCTTCTTAAATCACATCGCAATTGCAATCGGAATGGGCAGAAGAGGCAGGAAGCGGTGATCCTGTGTTATTTGCGATAGCCACAGATGCAGGGATTAAATGAATTGCAGTGTATAATTCTATCAGGTATGGGGCTTTATCGCATATCAGGGATGATGTCACTATGACGTGGCAGGTAGCGTGATAGATGATGTGGCATATGACGTTAACTAACATTACTACTGATGTCATATCGCAATCGGAATTAACATGTGGCATGATTTTTAGAACTTTGTGATTGCGATATAACCCTCGGATGTGATATTAATATAAATTGCAGCGAATAATCCTGATGGTTCTGATCCTTATCACATATCGCAATTGAGAAAAAGAGAAGAGTGTGGACTTTGGAACTTTTTGTGATAGCTCACGAACGCAAGATTTTATGGGTTGGCATGTATTTTCTTGTCGGGTCTGGGTTTTATATCACAATCACAATTGACAGTGGCTTTTGGAATGGGCAACATGTTTTTTAGAATTTGCAATAGCCGCGGACGTGGGGATTTATGGATTAGAGTGTATAGTCCTGTCAGGTCCGGGCTTATATCACATATCGCAATCAGTAGTACGGAGTGGGGTCAAGCCTTTGGAACTTCTGCGATTTGCGCGGGTACGGGAGCTTATTAAATGAAGTGTATGACCTCTTTAGGTCCGGGCTATCGCAATCGCTATCAGGTTAAGGCTAAGACTTGAATATGTGGTTATTACGATCTGTGGACTTGGGGATTTCTAGAATTATATTAATTCCACCATCAGGTCCAGTTTAAAATCGCATATCGCAATCGAAAATGGGTCACAGGTATTACCATGGAATTTTTTATTATGTTAATTTATTATGGATATGCGATGCGAGGTATGGCAGAGTTTTGGAGTTTGTAAAGACTTCAACCTTTGGGAATCTTAAAAATACGTTTTATTTTGTCTTTTAATCAAATAACCCATAATGTTTAATACTTAAGCCTAAGTATAGCTTATGTCTCAGGGGCTATTTAATTTGGTTTTTTGAATAATCAAAGACTTTTCTAAAATTGAAAGGTCCCTATTTTAATATAATAAATTTCCTAAGAAATTTATAATATATTATAATAAGGTTTGTTGAATAATACAATAGCATGATTCATAAAAGTTCATCTCATTGAAGGGCTAAGAGGGTTTTTACTTTGAACTACAAACAACTCACCCATTGGAAGGGTTGAACAACCAAGTGTGCAGAGATATGGAGGAATCCATTTATGTAGGAGCCACAAAGAACACTTGCCATCTTATCAACGCACCAGTATTAAGAGGACAAATTCTTTAACGACAGGACATAATGGTAGTGTAGGCTGAGTTGTAGCAACAACACTGTTACACAGTTACACAAAGATATTTGATCTAATACTTCTCTGAGTTGCACCCGTAGTTACACAGTTACAAATCGAGCTTGAAGAGTGTCGATAAAGTCGCATGTACAACGGGTACAAGATGGGCCAAGGCCGAAAAGGGGCCACCCACTGATCTGAAGACCGAAGTTAAAGAGAGAGCCCATTACGAGGAGCCATTGTCAGCATTACCAAGCTGCATATATATAGAGAGTCTGTCATTTGTGTGGAGAAGAGACTAGTTGTGGAGGTCGATCAACTATTCTCGGTGTGCTGCTACAGACAAAAACCTAAGCTGAAAATTGCTGCTTGGGAGAGGACCGAGAAACGACCATATCTGTCAAGTGGAAGTCGACTTCTTATCATTCCAAGGGATATATTGGTGCTAATTGCATAGGGATCACAGTTGTGGATTGGTGCAGACATATTGCAACAACGCTAATAGTTGATTGATCCACTGATTCGAAGGTCTCAGGGAGCCATCATACTTATTAATGGGTCTTTGACATAAATTCCATTGCAGTAACGATGACATCGAGGTCGATCCCTTTTTAATCGAATTGGACTAGACACCTTGCAAAACTACGCTATTCGATCTCGAGTAAGGTGCACCAATCACGAGAAGAGTGAAGGTGACCACATGGAAATTGCTAGAAGGGGTTGCATGTTTACAGACAGCCGGGGAGGAATATATTTATATACTAAATGTACTCCATCCCAGTTAACATAAGAGATTGGATCATGGCATAATTCTATAGTTACAAAACTAATTTTGATGGTTCCGGTAAATCCACATTAAATTGCATAGTTATAGCTAAGCGGTGTCAGGGACAAGAATATAATTGATGATTTGAAGAAAGTTGTTGAAATGAATCTCAAGAGTAGAGCTACTAGAGAAACGGATTAGGCCTTGGACTGAGGATCTACAAGCAATAGAGGCACTGACTAAATCAAATCAAGGGTCCAAGGGGCAACCTTTACTTCACTGACAGATCAAGGGCACAAATTTTCCATAACAAGGTTGTTGTTCTGATGGAGGAACTAGGATGAGCATGGCAACGATTAAGGTAAGGAATTATATGTCAGGCTTTGGCTACCATGCGCTTTGTGTTGTACGACGTTGAAGGATCCTCAGATGGAGAGCAGGAGATCGAATACAGGTGGAGGCGATGGTTTGGTCTGTGGAGACAGGTTTATTGGTTGGTAGGCGACGTAGCACGTTGTTGTCTATATTTTTGTTTGATTTTTTGGGTATACAGGGCTAGGAAAAAAGCGTACAATAACTGCGGGATATTTAGTTATGCAGAAGGATGACCAATGAGCGGTGTTAAAAATGTTTATTATATGATATTTTAGATGACAAGAAGCCGTTCTCACGTCACACAATGGCTACAACAAATAACCCTCCTATGTGGGAAGGATGGGCTTAGGGAAAATATTGGAGCTCCATAATAAAAGGGTTTGAATATATAGGTTCTATTTGAAAATATAAAAAGGGTTTTAATTTTGGGATTTATGATAGTTGGATGATAAAAATTTGTGTTGGTATGTGGGAAGATGGATCTTGAAGAGATCCTAGAGAACACTCAGAAACATCTTGATGAGCTAATGAGAATATATGGTTTCTCACGCACAAAAACTTCCTTAGACCAAAATAATGGCCAAAGTAGCAAAATATTCTCGAAAAGGTTCCATATCATTCTGTAGAAAAATCACAAAGGGGACGTAAAGGAAGGACAAGGAAGAGAAGCTAGGATCTTCACACTTGGATCTGAATTGCAGCGAACAATGTCAAATATAGACCTTCGTAAGGTGGAGGAATTAGACACATGTTTGTCTAGGGTGGGGCAGCTAGAATGGAAGAAACTCAGTTGGGCACTCAAGCCATCCATGCTTGTGTTGATACAACCCAAACTCTAGGAGCATCCTTGCGAAGAGGATAGACTCACAGTGGCTTCTTGTCTCAGTAAGATCACGACTTTAACATCGCCACTACTGCCTTCCAATAATGATATCATGAGAGAGGTATCACAACTGATAGTAGAAGCCCTTCATGGGTTGAACAACGTCAAGCTTCCTACTTTCCAGAAATAGTGCAGAATTTTAAAACTCATGGTAGATTTTAGCTTTGGCACGATTATGTTGAATTTGGAATGTGATGACTTAATCTTTCAGTTACTCCAAAGCTTTTACACCAACATTACGTCATCTCATCTCAACTGTCTAAAAACAAGCATGCAAAAGATTATGTCCATGTTCTTAGAAGGAGATGCTGACATATGCAAGATACTAAGATCCAAACTGTTGACCTTTTGTAGGAAGAAATCAATGGAATCACCAGTCGCCTATGATCTAGTCAAGAAGCTGGTTGATCCGAACTTAAACAGGAACGCAACAAATTATAGATATAATCATAAATACAAAGTTGCAGCAAAAATAACACTTCATTTCATTAATATCAAATACTGAAATATGCTTACAAACAGAATGGAAATAAGACTAGCTCAGGCGATGGTAGTTTATCTCTGAGAAGAGATGTGGCAGCTACATGCCTCTGAACTATGTTACAATGAGGCTCATAGGCCTATTTATTATTTATAAACAATGTAAAACCCTAAACATCCAAAATCCTAACCCTAAAAGATGAAGCACCAAAACTATGAGCCTCGTTTGGGTAAATTGGTACACCAGCTTCCTGGGGTCGTAACTTTGGCATATGATCTCTGTTTGACATGCAAAATACCTCGTTAGAAAGATCTATCCGAGGAATACAACTTTCGACTGACCAAGTTTGTTTAACATTTCAAAATAGCCCTGGTTTTCCCAAAAAATGTTCTTTAGGGCCTCAAAACGACTCTAGAAGTTCAAGACCCAAAAAGCTGCCAAAAATTGTAGACTGTGGTACAATTAAGGAAACTAAAAAACTGAAAGGGACAATGGTGGGGGTCCCAATGGAATAGGACGGTGGCCACCAATATCCACTTGGATCATTGGTCAGGAAAACATAAAATTTCTCAGAAGGGTGCTGACTAGGAAGGAGTTGAGAAGAATTGATGGAGGAAGCAAGAAAAAACCTATAGCAAGAATGAACTAAGTAGGAGAGGACTATGTTTTATCTGTAAGAGACCTTGGGCACCTAATCATTCATGTATAAATGATAGAAGGTGTCAACAAGTACAGAACAAGACAAGATTCCTACATAGTATGAGAAGCTTTCTATAGTTGGATCTATTGATTTCTAGGATGGTGAGCAGAAACACAATATTATTTAGGGAGACTTGCAAGATGACAAGCATTCAAAAGTGCATGAGGAAATCCTACCTAATTGTGCTGATAAGGTAGAATCCTATACAATTAAGTCCATAGGTATATGAGAGGGTGTCCATAAAGAATATGAGAAATCAAGTATAGATAGTAGTCCACCAATGCATCTATGTTTGACAACTGGAGAAGATGAACAACATACTGCCTTGACAAATGTGGGAGACCAGGAAAACTTGAGTGAGGATCCAACAATAGTGAATCGTCATGATCAACATGACGAACATAATGTGTAGTATGAGCCATTCCTAGAGATTCGGTCAAAGGCTCAAGTTGAAGTTGTGGACATGGGGCATCCGTTGCAAACGGGTACAAAGACATTCAGGAGGGCACCAAAATTGCTTGTAGAGGACTTTTGGGGAAACATAATGCATTTCATGACATATCTTATGATGTTGAAGCAGAGAGTCCGGACAACCAGAGACACTATCTTACAGGGGAACAAAAAAAGTGAGGATTTGATAGGGGTATGTGTTGGTTCAACAGCCAAACTATCTAGTGTAGAGGAACGTCTCAAGTCCCTCACTAGGACACATGATGAATACAATTGGGAGTTCCAGAGCAGCCCTCTACAAGAGTACATAGATAAGGCTTGTAACACTACCAACCCGCCTTTATACATTGGGGATAACATAGCAAAGTTCTACAAATCGATCATGTTGAGGGATCAGGTGGAGCAGCATGAGTTTAGCTTCAAGCAACATTAGCATGGTAGATTTATTCCATTTGTAGGCATTCATGCATTATATCCTTCCCACAAGATAGATTGGCGAGAGATTATGAATTGGGACTATATTGATGGGATACTCTTAGCCAAGTGCATATTTCAGTTTGGGCCCTTAAGCATGGGCAGCGATGGAGAGCTGAGATGGTATCATAAGCCACAGGTCCCAGGACTTAGGTGGCATTGGGATTCAGGTGAATCTATCGAGGGAAGGATTGACTAGAGGATCGTTTGGGATTTAGGTATTGAAGGATCCATTTAGTATCATTTAGCATGGAGGCATGGAATAACACACTGGGCTGCATGGGATCCTGGTATCAATATCTAGATGATTCTATTATGGATAGCAATGGATTGCTTAAGGGAAAACAATCTTTGGGTGGGAGGGTTTGTAATATTCCATTTTCTGGATATGGTCAAAATGGACAGGATCTACCCATGGTATTTTGCTTCATTTTTTAAGGTAAAACAATAAAATAAAGTTTCTAAAGAGTCCATCAAAACCTATCAAATGGGGTAGGAGCTAGGCATTGGGAACTTCTTGTGTTTGTCATGCTATTGTGTTTTGTTGAGAACTTGGCGAGGCCAGTTCTATTTCGATCCCAGGGACGAAAACCCCATGGGTTCTAGTTTGATCCTAGGGACGAAAACCCCGTGGGTGTAATTGTCTGGTGGATCCATTCAGGGTCCACGTTTGTGCTTCAGTTTCTTTAAGTTCTCGGTTGATGGGCATTCATACATACCATAGGCACGGGCTTTAGTATGTCTTGTGTGGGCATGTAATTTTGTTTTTAGTTATATACATAAATAAGAGGCTCCATTCTCAAATGCTTTCTGTGATCGGTGTTTTTACTACAAGAATTTAATTAGAACACAAGAGTATACTAGACCTTTTAAAAATTTCGATATTTGGGATTTACCAAAAAGTAACAATGGATACAGCTAGAGAATTTAATATCGAAAAATATGATAAAAGAAACGAATCACAAATAGTGAAACACCTAATTAAAATGAAATTTTCAATGGGAGAGAAAATCCAACACCATCCAAAAATGGTAAAAAAAACATAAAAACTTGTCCTTTCAATTCCAAAATTTACAAATTACTTTCAATAAACATAGCAAAAAAATAAACATGCTACTTCATATAATTATATATACAAGACAAGCGAAAAATATAATAGCAGTAGTCTATAACGCGACTTTTTGAAACCCTTTCTAGCAGATTTTTCCGGTCAAAATCCGGCAGCAATTCATTGGAATCCCAAGTTTGATACCTAGTTTCTGCACAATGAATGGCTCCCAGGGGTTTAAGGGCGCTGAATCCAAATATGCAGTTAAAAAATCATTTTAACTGCTAAAAATCAAGATTTAACCTCATTTCTTCTGCCGGATTCCGTCACCGGAATCTCCAAAAAGTCGCATTATAGACAACTCCAATATAATATACATATACTCCGTTTTCAATTTCACATTAAAAGCTATATATAAAATAAATTATATATTTTTATTAAATCTAATGTTCAAAGACTCAAGATACATGCTATTTTTTTTATTTTAAATATCTTAATATTAATTATTTAATTAATTTATTTTTATATAAATTAATGAGTTTATCATCTATTTTATAAATTTAAGATGTTATTTATTATGTATTTTATAAATTTAAGATGTTATTTGTTATTTAATAATTGTTTTAGTAATTTTATAATTATATTAATTATGAATTGGTAAATATAGATTTAAAAATGTAAAACAATTGATATTGGAAGTTTCACTTATTGTGAGTAAATTTTTTTTAATTGATATTTAATTATAAAATCATTTTTTTCTAAAAAATTAATTTATAATATTGAGTAAAAAACCACCATTGTCATTATCATGATCATGATGGTCATCATAATGTAAGAGAATACAAAAATATTATTGATACTTAATCATAAAATCATTTTTTTCTTTAAAAAAAAAACTAATTCATAGTATTGAGTAAACAACAACCACCACCATCAAATAAAGCATTATTAATTTTATAATTTATCTATTGAAATTTAAAATATTTTACTAACTTTAATGATATATATTTTATCTTTTATTTATTTTTGTTTTCTTTTCCAACATAACCTTTTAGATTTTGTGAACTATTAAGGGAAATATTTAGTATCCTAATTTTTTCTCATAATTATGATTTTAAATTATTAATTTTAATATTAAATATAAATGGATTATTAAAATTTGAAAGGAAAAAAATAATTATAAATATTAATTTTCAACTTTCAAAGTAATATAAGTAATTTTTGAAATAATAGTTTGTGATATTTATATTTTGTATAGAAATTTGTTTATGTAATGAGAATTTATTTTCCATGAGAACTACGAATTTAATTTATACGGTATTAATTAATAAAAATTATAATAAGAAAATGCCATCTTTTTCCTAACATAGTTTTATGTTTTTTAATAACTATAATTTTCTGGCTCTGCTGTGATCTTATGCTTCCGGATGATCGGGTTTTTCATTTTTCTTGTGCTTCCTCAGCAAAGACTTTCGGCCTGCAGTCTTACCAGACCTTCTCTGGAACCGACCCGTTGGACGTCTCCATCTCCATCTATATAGAGGGGAGGCGTAGGGAAGAGATCCGGAGTCTCATCGATCCCGGACTATTGCATAGGTTGAGTCGTTATAACCAGAATAAGGAAGGGATTTAGGAAATGATATAGAAAAATATAAAAAGTTACACTAACAATTTTTTGATGTTTAGGGTAAGGGATGAGAAGTAATATGAACAATATGTGTTTTGGATTAATATGTGTTTTGGATTAAGAGTGAATGAGTGTATTGTTAAGGTATCTTTTTCAATAGATTACATTTTCAAATTTCTCTGAGTGTTAACTTAAAAAAAACAAAACAAAAACAAAAAACTTTTAAAATTTAAGAGTGAGAAATGAACGAAATTATCCCTTGAAATTTAAAAGTGAAAAGTGGAAGAAATAATAAAAAATCTCAACAAAATGCATTTCAATTTGTGAGAATAAAGATCTAGGTGGAAAAGATATTAAAACATTTTTATATTTTTTCCATTATTTCTAAAATTAAGAATACATATTTCTAAGGGTGCACGTTGAGATATATAATAGATGACATAAAAATGTTTTTCGATAATTAAATATAAAATTGTTTCATTTTAATGTTTACAAAATTGATAAAACTAATATTTTTATTATTTTTTTTTATTTATATACAGTTTATTTAAATTTTTTTAAACTATAATTACAAAATAAATATTCATTTTATTTTTTTATTTAAGTTATATTTCAAATTTTTAAAATAATAATAATTGATTGAAAATCAAGTGTTACTAATAAATTGGTCGCGAGGATTCTTTTATCTATAAAATTTAAAGATATCACTTATATCTATTAATGAATATAAAATTATTTAATAAAAATTACATATTCTACTCCTTATAATTAAAAAAATATATATACACTTCTTATTGAGTCTTTCTTTTTAAACACGAATATATATAATAAATCCTATATACTAAAAACATCCTTCCATATTTTTTTTTATCCAAATTAAACAATACTTCTTTTTTATATATAGTTAAAACTTATTAATAATATTATATTACTAAAAATCTCTTGTTTTGTTTTATCCAAGTAAACAGTACTCAATATAAATTAAACCATCAACTGCCCTCACCCTGCCATCAACTGCCCTCACCCTGCCATTAATTTACAGTTCAATCCAAATCCGAAAAGAGCGGCCAGTTCTCATTAAAAATGGAGTGGTTTATAGGAATTGTCTGGACTGTTAAAATGGTCCGAATTTGGGTTAAAAAATTTAATTTTTTTTTTTATAGAAATAAGGATTGAATCATTTTTTATAGTGAAAATAAATTCAGCACCATCAAAAACTTTTAAAATTTAATCGTTTTTATTGAAATTTACAAAAATTCCTGGCAAATTTTTTCAAAATATAATTAAAATTTCTATAACTTTCGAAGCAAAAAAACAGAATCGTTAAACTACTACATTAAAAATACTTCGAACATCGAATAAAACAATGAGCGAAGCGTTGGTTCGCAACTGCCTGAGTAAGAATAGAACAAATTGAAATCACGAGATACCCACAGAATTTACAGCCAGGTGAAGGTGTTGCGCCTTCAGCGATTGAATTGCCTTGTAATGACCAACTGTCGTCGTGTAGAAGCGAGTGAACGGTTAATTAAAACAAACGGTTAATTAAAACAATGTATTAACGGTTCATACAAACAACGTGACTACCTGCGTAAGCATACAGGAAAGGAGCAGTTTAAGTTTTTCTTTGGTTTGAATTTGAAAATATAATTTTAAAAACTCCCTGCCAAATAAAATTCATAGAAGAAAATGCTTAAAAAACAAAATGAAACCACGAGATATCCGCAAAATTTACGGCCAGGAGAAGTCGCTACTTGAGCCATTGACCGGCTCTCCTCTATCTCAGAAAAGAGTCGTGTAGTCCTGTAGAAGCGAGTTTCTCTCGCTGTTCGGACAAAAACGCAATCGCTATTTTCTTCTTTAATCATCAATTTCTTTGCGCGTGGAACGCCACCATGCCCATCACCATCGTCGAGCAGCTGACGTTAACAATCGGTAGGCAAGCAATCCAAAATATCCTCGTGATTTTGGTGCAGGATCAAATCCCATCTGCCACAGGTCTCTAACTCTGTTTGCCACTCATATTAGACTACCGTGGCATTCCACGTGGTGATTTTTTTTAGCGTGTAAGTTTTTTGGCAATTGGCAGTGTAGGGCGGCTTCTCCATCTTTATAAATATATTTCTGTGACTGGAGCTATTTTCGATCTCATGGGCTGTTCATGAGAAGGAGAACAGATAGTGAACGAGGTTTGAAAACAATTAGTCTTCGTGAATATTTCCGCCGTGCCAAAATATCAAAGCAGAAGAGAGGCCATAAGCAACACAACGCGAACAAATAGTGATCGTGTTGAGCTTCCTTGGCCCTACTACTTATCTGAGAGTGTACATCATAGAATATGACCCTGAGCGTCCTTAAGAATACAAGGAATCGTTTAGACATCATGGGTATTCTCATGAGTAATTGTGTAGTTTATGTGCTAAGAAATTTTTTTTTTTTTTTTGAAGTTTTTAAAAATAATTTGTTAATGGGTATAGCATATCTCAAAGCTTTATGGCCTTTTACAAAGCTTGGAAAGAGTCTAGAGTTAAACTTGCTCACCTTGAATTTATTTCTAAAGTTCATCTCCAGTATATCCAAGGAATTATGGATATGATTGCCTACATCTTTAAGAAGATTAATATCTTTTTTCCTTCAAACCTCTCAATATCATTAAAATTCTCTTAAAGATTCTATTGAGAATAAGGACATGAAAGGGGTTTACCTTGTTCCCTCCTCCTTTGGTATCTTTTATATTGGAGAAACAAGTAGGTCTATTAAAAAGAGAATCAATGAACATGCTACTAGCATTAGACACAATCACTCCCACATCAACCCTTGTCGAACATGCAAAGAAATTGAAACACCATGTATGCATTGAAGAATCCAAAGTCATTGCTAGGGTTGATCACTTCCACCACAAGAAACTTAGGGAAGCGATTGAGACTTAAAGATAGCTCTTGTCAAACATACAGAGAAATCGAAACACCATGTCTGGATTGAAGAATCCAATGTCATTGCTAGGGTTGATCACTTCCACCACACGAAACTTAGGGAAGCTATTGAGATTGAAGGGCATGCCAGAAATCTTAATAGGGATGATGGTTGGAAATTGAGTAAGAGCTGGATTCTAGCTCTCTAGCTCTCTCTTCATGATTCTTCCTCCCTTTCTTCTCCTTTCTCCATTTAATGCTCTGTGATCTACTATTATCTTCTTCTTGTTTTATCCTCTATTATCCTTAATATTTTTCTTTAATTTCGTGTTAGCTCTTTAGCTCTCTCTTCATGATTCTTCCTCCCTTTCTTCTCCTTTCTCCATTTAATTCTTTGTGATCTACTATTATCTTCTTCTTGTTTTATACTCTATTATCCTTAATAGTTAATATTTTTTAGAAGCCTTTTTTCTTTCTTTTCTTTTTTTGCATTTTTTCCCCCTAGGTTTTGGTTTTTATTTTATTTCCCCTTAGGTTTCAGTTTTCATTTTATTTCCCCCCTTACCATTCAACTTCTATTATCCTTAATATTTTTCTTTAATTTCATGTTAATATTTTTTAGAAGCCTCTTTTCTTTTTCTTTTTTAATTTTGCATTTTTTTCCCCTTAGGTTTTGGTTTTTTTTATTTTATTTCCCCTCTTACCATTCATTTTTTTGATTTTTTTCTTCTCTATCTTATTATTATATTCGTTAATACAACTAAAATATGTTTGTGCATAATAATATAACTTGATTAATAATATTTTTCTAATAAACCTTTAACTTTAGTTTTATACTTTAGTTTTATATAAGTTATCATTGCTATCCTCCTATTTAAGGGAAATAATCCATTCTCTACCAAATAATGATCATATTAAATGGATATTAATAATGTTAATAAATTTTCTTAATATATTGAAATAAATTTTTAAAACAATTATTCCTAACATCTTAATTTTCAATCCGAAATATATTTTCTCTAATATGATAAGCCAACCCCTAAACAAATATAATTATTATAAATTGATATTTAGATTAAAAATTATTTTATATAAAATGATAATATTGAAACAATAATATTATATAAATTGATTATTATTAAATAATATTTGATATAAACTGATAATATTGCAATAATATTTAATTATTACCTAACAACTAGTTTATAACTAAATTAGGAATAATTTAACAAATAATCCTTACCACTAATTTTAATAATATTTTACTTTCCTTTGTAACTAATTTACCAACCGCTAACTCTGGGCAATGATGCATCCATACTATTTATTCCTTCAGATCGATTGATTTCTCATCTTGTCCTCAAGATGAACCACATTAGGTAGTTCGAAATGTCGAGCAAATCCTAACAATATGATTAAACAGAATGACTTATATCTACATTATGGGTCACAAAAGTCTTAGATCTAAAAAGTTCATTCATTTTGTTATTTCAACCTTTCATGTCTCATTAACTTTCTTGTGGTCGATATTTTGGGTTCTTGAGATTGAGTTTGCAAGGCGGCCGAGTCATAAATTTGTTATCTCTACCTTTGGTGTCTCATTAATTTTCTTGTGGTTGATATTTTGGGTCCTTGAGATTGAGTTTGCAAGGCGACTGAGCCATAAATACCTCTTCTCAACTGTGTAGAAATAAATGGACAAGTCTACAATGGGTAAAAAAAATTCAACAAATCTTGCAAAACCAGTTCTTAAATCACTTTTTTAAAATTGAAATGGATTCAACAGCATCAAAAACCTCCAGGGCACCCAAAATCTTAAAGTTTAACAATTATAACCTGAATTTACAAAAATCTCTGACTAAATTGAATGAATATATCAAAATATTGACAAAATTTTCTCAAATTGTGATAAAAATGGTAATTTTGTATTAATAAACATAAAGCCCACTAGTCAGCTCCACGAAAGAGAGTTTGAATCAAGAGAGTCTGACTCTACAGAACGCTCTTCATTGTTCATCCACATTACACATTAAATAAAAAACCTGGTTTTATGGAAGTTCGAACAACATCCTAAGAAATAGAAACTAATTCCTATCCCGAGGTTACGTGAACCAACTCTACCTATTCTAGGATATTCTCCATTATCTTCAACACTCCCCCTTAATTATGGAGAATGGGTTCACATTTATGCCTAACATCTCCCTAAACATTTGAAACTTAACTTTTCCAAGAGGCTTAGTGAAAATGTTTGCAACATTATTACAAGTACTACAATATTCCAGATGAATTTCTTTAGATTGCACTTTCTCCCTGACAAAATGGAATTGAATATCAATATGTTTAGTGTTTTTGTGAAACATCGGATTGTTGGCTAGCTTTATTGAACTTTGATTGTCGCATCTAATTATTGTTGCAACTATCTGTTCTTCCCCAACATCCTGGAGAAGTCTCCACAACCAAACCGCCTCACACGTTGCTACACACATGGCTTGATACTCTGCTTCCGTTGAGGACAAGTACACTGTGTTCCGCTTCTTGTTGGTCCATGTGATCACACTGGATCCAAGTCTGAAAGCATAACCTATTATAGATCTATAGTCATCTACATTTCCTACCCAATCTAAATCTGCATATCCGGCCAATCTCAAATTAGAAGAGTCAGTGTAAATAATTCCATATTCTACAGTACCTTGTACATACCTCAAGACATTCTTCACTGCATTCCAATGGCTTTCGAGTGGCTTAGACATAAATTGGCTTAACACATTGACTGCATAAGCTAAATCAGGTCT
>APFE031448242.1:0-38664 GCA_000404065.3 Pinus taeda | reverse complement strand
GACTTTGAAATCATCTACAAAAAAGGGAAGCAAAATGTGGTGGTAGATGCACTCTCAAGAAAGGATGAGGATGTGGAAGCATTGTTGTGCACCATTTCTATTATCCAACCAGATGGCATAAACGAAGCAAGGGAGGAATGGAAGAATGACGAAGGCGTGTGGGAACTTATTCGAAAGTTACAACAAGATTCCAGTACATCGGATACATTTAGCTGGCAAAATGGTTCGTTATGGTACAAAGATCGCTTATACCTCTGTAAGAATTCCCAGCTAAAACAAAAGATTCTTATGGAATTGCACACTTCTCCCTTAGGAGGGCACTTAGGATTTTTAAAAACTTACCACAGGGTTAAGACGGATTTTTTTTGGGATGCCTTAAATTAGATATTCAAAAGTTTGTGGCGGAATGTTTGGTTTGCCAACAAAATAAAGTTGAAACAATTAAGACACCGGGTCTATTACAACCTTTATCCATTCCAAGCCAACGTTGGGAGGAGGTTTAAATGGATTTTATCACAGGTTTACCCAAGTCTGAGGGAAAGAGTGTCATCATGGTGGTAGTTGACAAACTTACAAAGTATGCACACTTTTGTGCATTATCACATCCATTTAAAGCTAGTACAGTTTCTACTGCATTTATGGAAACAATTCAAAAGCTACATGGAAACCCAAAGATTATTGTAAGTGACAACGATCCCATTTTCACTGGAAATTTTTGGACAGAATTATTTTCTTGTCCTGGTACTCAGTTAGCTTCATAGCTCATCTTATCATCCTCAATCTGATGGGCAAACTGAGATAGTAAAACAAATGTTTGGAAGGATATCTTCGTTGCTTTGTATCTGATAAATAGACACAATGGGTCAAATGGTTGCCTCTAGCTGAATGGTGGTATAACACTTCCTTCCATACAACAACAAAAATGACCCCATTTATGGCACTTTATGGGAATCAGCCACCATCCATCACATCATATTAAGAGAAAATTCTAAGGTTCAAGTAGTGGAACATCACATCGAACATCAACAACAAGTCCTCCAACTCTTAAAGGATAACCTCGTGTTGGCACAGAATAGAATGAAACAACAAGCAGATAAACATCGCAGTGAAAGAAGTTTTTGATGTAGGTGATTGGGTATTCTATGGCTACAACCATATAAGGAAATGTCCCTCAAGTAAGCTAAGAAGGATAATCACCAAAGTATTATGGTCCGTACAAGGTGTTGCAAAAGATGGTACTATGGCATACAAATTGGAGCTTCCTGCAGCTTCTCGATTGCACCCAGTTTCATGTTTCATGTTTAAAGAAGGTTATAGGCGACAAGCTCCCAGTTCAAACAATATTGCCAGAACTTGACGAGGAAGGAAAAATTATATTGGAACCAGAAGCAGTCACAGAAACAAGAACTAGATAGCTACGAAATTGATCAATTTCAGAGTATCTTATCAAGTGGAAGAACTTATCCGCTGAAGATTCCACATGGGAGGATGAGAATTTTATAAAGAAGTATCCAGAACTACTCAAGCATTGAGGACAACACTTTTTTGAAGGAGAGGGGCATATTGGGTCCCTATAATACTAGTGATTACCCCATTAGTATTGTAGTTATACCCCCTATTATTATTATTGTGCCCTTACATTATTATTGTTATGTAGGCTCTGATTATGTTATGACCCCTTAGACTCCTATATATAGAGAGGAGGTCTTTTCATTTGAGTCACCGAAGAATTGTTCATTTATGTAATGTAAAGGAAGTTGCCCCCTCTAAGAGGCTGAATTCTAAGTCGTTGATCTCTCTTTTCTATCTTTTTGTGACCTGGTTTCTTAACATCAACTCTCTTTTTGCTGAAATATCTCTTGTTGTTCCTTCTACTTGCTACTCATTTTCTGCTGGAATTTCTCTTTCCTTTTGCCGTTGAAATATCTCATTTACATCTGAAATATATTTTGCTGTTGCTTTTTATTTGCTGCTGAAATTTTGAGCAGATCAAGATGTTTTCCTCTTTCTTTAAGAATGAAGAGACGCTGGTTGATGCTTCAAACTTCTTTCCATGGAAGACCAAATTGGATATTATTCTGAGGAACATAATTTTATAGAGTATGTTGAAGGAGAAATAAGAGAACCAGTTGAAAATTCCATTGCTGCTATCAGGGCCATATACAAGAAAGGAGAAGTCAAGACTAAAAAGATTATCCTTAACTCCCTTGGAGACCACCTCATCACTTATGTCTCTAATTTGAAGAATGAAATGTATGACAAGCTGATTAGAATGTATCACGTGAAAAACTTGAGTCAAATTTTTGCTTTGAAGAATCAAATCAAAGATATTAAGATGAACATATGAGAAGCCATTCAAGCATACTCCATGAGGATATCAAAAACTCAAAGATTAACTGTCAACTTTTGGTGAATTTGTTTTCGATAAAGAACTGATATTGATTACTCTTGGGGGTCTTTTTTCTTCTTGAGAAAATTTTATTACTACCATCAGTAATAATGACAAGCTTCCTACATTTGATGAGTTCATGGGAAAGTGTAGTCAAGAAGAAGCCATAATGATTTTCAGAGGGAAAATTTCCAAGCATGAGGAGAGAGATCCTACTATCTTTGTTGTACAAGACAAGAAGAAGAAAGGAAGAATAATGCATTATTCGATAAAGTCTGCTCCCAACAACTCCTCCCAATGGACCAAAGTCTTATCAAAAGTCCAATTATACAACTATCACAAGAATGGCCACTATGCTCGTGACTGTTCAGAAACCAAAAGAGCATTAAAATCCAACTTCAACAATCGTACCAACAAATCTGATTACAGAAGAAGATAAGCTCCTTCTATGCGCAAAGGAAACTATCATTCCTCTAGGAACCAAAGGTATGATAATAATGCAACTGAGACTCAATGAAAGTACTTTCTTGTTTTTTCTCTTTCTAGTTCATCTCGCGATTCTTGTGATAATTGGTTTGGTTGATAGTAGTGCTTTAAGGCACTTTACTGGTTACAAAGAAGTACTCTCTAATCCGGTTGAGAGAGAGACATATTAACTCTACGTATTCCATAAAGGATTTGGTTCCATTTCTTTCTATTTGGATCAAGGTAAACCTTGACTCTTCAAGAAGTTTTATATGTACCTGGTTTAAAGAAGAATCTTGTGTCTTGATGACCTTGCTGCCTACACCTACCTACAAGTCAGTGAGGAAAGCCTTCAACCCTACAATGTGTGGTTGGAGGTATGGAACTAAGAGAAGGGGTTGTCACACTAATCCCGACTCTCTTCGTTTGAGCTATATCCTAGGTTAGCTAAGGGGGGTGGTTCCTAATGGAAAGTTAAGTTAAAAAAAGATGTGAGTTTCTAGGAGAGTTGTTAGAGTTAAATAGATTATCTCTTTAAGATTTACAAGCAAAAACTGATATGAGCAATAACCATCATAATATAAGCATGAAATACATAAACAACTAGTGCCCTCCAAGTATTTGCTCTTTAAGAAATGAAATTCTATTTTTCTTAAAATGAAGTGAAATGCTTTTAAATGGAAAGCCAAAATAACCTTATAAAGTGAAACAATAAATTGTTAGCACAATATATTATAAATGCTTTCAAGATGAATAAGTCTACAAATCAAAGCATGGAAACTATCTTGCTCAAAAGGATACGAAAATTTCTTAAATGTTAGACCAAGATGACAACAAAGTATTGTTTGGTCAATTTAGAGTGTCCTAAATTGTTGTATTAATTGTCAATCAGGGAGTCGTAAACTATTGAAGTGCGACGCACTATATGTGCAAGATAACCTATTTCTTACTTTTTTGTCGTTTTTGAGTTTTTGTTTTGTTTTGGGTTTATTTCTGTTAATTCCCTAATGTGAGATGTAAATTTTAAAATACAAGTATGATATAAATGTTCAAGGCAATGATGTCCTTTAAAATGATTTTCAAAACTTCAAACTTAAAAAAAAAAGTTTTAAAACATGCAATGAGGAAACTAATTCCTAAAAGAGAGTGAAAATGTGCCACTATTCTAATTAAACAACAGTGAGCTAGTGATCATGAAACCCAGTATCCTTGCTGCTATAAAAAAATATAAGAAAAACTGAACTCAAAGAAATTCAAAAAATTTCAAGCAAAGTAAACTAAAATCACATTACATCAACTCATATTCTGACCCCTCACCATTTGACTCGCTATGGCTTTAGGAGGTAATCATAAACAACTTGAGAAATCTGATATCTAATTTGCAGAAAATAAAACTAATATCAAACTACACACTCATACTTCAATCCCTCACCATTCGACTCGCTCTAGCTTTAGGAGGTAACTGAGAATGACATGAGAAATCTAATAACTAACTTGCAGAAAAATAAACTAATATCAAACTACACATTCATACTTCAATCCCTCACCATTCAACTCGCTCTGGCTTTAGGAGATAGCTGAGAATGACATGATCAATTTAATAACTAACTTGCAGAAAAATAAACTAATATCAAACTACGCATTCATACTTCAATCCCTCACCATTCGACTTGCTCTGGCTTTAGGAGGTAACTAAAAATGACATGAGTAATTTAATATCTATCTTGCAGAAGAGTAAATGAGCAAAACTGAAATAAATAACACAGTGATGGAACTAAAAACTAAAGGAAATGAATCAGCAGAAGGAAAAGAATAATTCCATGTCATTAGTCATTAGAAAAACTATGTGTAAATTCCCGGGCTTCCTATTGTAATCTGAAACAAAGGCACTGATCAGTTAACAACATATAAAACGTGAAAAGCTATGGACAACTATCTTTTTTTTGTAAGTCAGATATGTATATTATAGAACAAAATATGTTACAAAAAGTCTGCCGAAGCAGAACGAAACCTTAGTTGGACCATTTAAGCCGTGCTGACAGCCAGCCCTGGGCTTTCAAAACTGAGCTGCACACCGCGCAGGGCGGCTTACTCTTAAAACAGTAACTAATCGCCACGACACTATCAAAACTTGGACAGAGACAGAGTAACATCACTATCTTGCATAAGGCCGAAACCATGACAGAAAACAGAGTAAACAGAGTAACAGAACTAACTGGCATAAAGCCGAAGCCGTGACAGAAGAAAAAAGATAGATTTAAAGAAGAAACTAAGGAAACCCGCCAGTGCGCGGAAAGCCACCAATTCGACTGACTGTGTCTAAGCCCACGTTTAGAGCATGCTTGTCGACTCTGGCCTGCATATCTTGCATGGATTGGAATTCCTGAGCTTCCTTCATCTTTTGCTCCTGCATAAGGGGGTCCAGACTCAGAGTTTTCCGAAGAAGCCTGAGGAGCAGAGTCAATTTCTTGTTGACAGTTTCCACAGCCTCCTGCACTGTGGTAATTCTTCGATCCAGCGATTCATGGATTTCATGAAATTTTGCTGACTGATCCTTCGAAGTGGAGTTCCCCTTCCCAGAATGCTGCTTCCCTTCTTCCTTTGAATCCAGGGCTTTCGCAAGGAGGGTTTTGATTCTCCAGCTCTCTGCTTTAGTCCGAACATACTGAGTGGCTCTTTTGGAAGGAGTACCCGAGTCATGTAACTAGTCAACCTCCTCCGCAATGATTCCCTCTTGTCGCTGCGCTTCTTCCTCTTTCATAGAAGCTTCCAATTCCGCTATCTTGTGTTTGCTCCTTGCTGTTGCTCTGGTCTCATACATATTCTGAGCGGTTCGTAGTTCGTGGTGGGCCGTCGAACATCTACAACTCCCCGCTTCCATCCTATTCCCTCTAATCTTATCGCTGTGATCACTTCTACAGACAGCAAGGTGGTGGTCTCTTGCAATGCTTTGAACTGAGGTAGAAGAACCAGAGCCACGACTGTCCGTTAAATAGCTATTTTCCATGGAGTTTCCCATAATGCGCTCTCCCCTTCGATGCAGAGTGGAGGTACTTCCATTATTAATTCGAAAGATGTTCGCACAAATCACATATCTTCTCCCTGACATAGCATAAATGTTGCTGAGTGCCTTCCCATCAAGGTTGAGCCAGCTATCCCTTCCTCGCAAACGGACTCTACGGAATCTCTCGTGGCATGAACCATATTGATAGTTTCCATGTTTGGATTTCTCTTGCCATAATGACCACTGCCGCATCTGTCTAGTCGTCCAACTCCCGTGATAATATCCCAAGCTGTTACCGGAAACGCCAGGTATACGGTGCCGGACAGAGAAACCGTTGCCGGTCAAGCCCGGTCGGTTTCGTTTAAATCTTGCTGTGCCAGCTGTACACATCTCGCCTTCAGGTTCGGGCAGTCCATCTCCTCCCAACAACTGTCCCACCCCCTGTCCTGATTGTCCACGCCACAATTCGCTAGGTAGTCCGCCAGCCCGTTCGCCTTACGTCTTACTGCATGAAAAACTAATCCTTTCATTCCAGCCAATATTTCTGCAATATTTTTCGTAAACTTGGCGAGCCACCAGTGTTTTGTGGTTTTGTTCGCCTTTGTGCCTCCCTGAATTCTCTTAGCTGTTGATATGACCAGTGATGAATCCCCTTCCACAATTACATTGCAGATGCATAGGGATTTTAAAATTCTCAGACCACGCTCAAGCGCTGCAAATTCCATCTCATTATTTGTGCTTTCCCCAAGCGCTCTGTAATATATGTGTAGAATTTCTCCATGCTGGTTACGTAATGCACCTACAATTCCTGCCATGCCGGGATTGCCTCTCGAGGCCCCATCAAAATTCAGCTTCAATCCTCCTTCCGGCGAACACTGCCATTTGTCGATCTGTGAGGATGGTTGCGTTCTATGTCTCGAAGCTGTGATGCTGCTGGTGGCTTCCAGACGAAAGCATTTCAAAATGCGTAAGTCTTGAGCTGACGGTTTCTCGTTACATTCCTCTCTGCATTTCGTTTGAATTAACTGTTGAATGTTAGTTATTATATTGTCTTTAGAGAACTCTATGTTCCTGTGTTCGTCTTGAAATATTCTATGGTTACGTTCCTTCCAAATAGACCATAGTAAGAACCCTGGAACAGATTTCCATATGCTGTTGACTCTTCGTATGTTGGAGAAGTCTTTTTTCCAGTACAGTATGGTTCTATGAATGGATTCTTTGTCTCGGTCAGAACTACTGAGAATTCCTTCCATCCAGCTCCATAACGGATTTGCCCATTCACAGGCATTGAACAGGTGGTTTATAGATTCCTCCTCGACGAGGCACATAGGGAATCTTGAGGGTCCCCTGAAACCTTTCTTGCACAATTTGTCCCAAGTTAAAGTCTTGTTTCTCATTAGAAGCCAAAGGAAGGTCTTGATTTTCGGCCATAATAGGCTGTCCCAAACTTTGCTGCACCAGGGCACGACTTCTATCTGTTCTTCCTTTTCTATTATATCCCTAGCTTCTTTTAATGAGAAATTACCATTACCTTTCAAACCCCATCTTAGCTTATCATCCTCTTCAGTTTTCTGAATCTTTCTTTTGAGGATTCTCTCATTGAGTTGCTGAAAGCTTTCGTTGTTCTCCTCTGTATTCCCATGATTTAAATTAATCCAGTCCCTCCAAATCGGATCCCTACTGCTTTGAGTCCAATACTAATTAACTCTGTGTTTTCCCTCATTTTGACTTATTTGCTTGAGGGTAGATAGCTCTGGGGTGTCCAGTTTAGGGAACTGTTGCCATGCATCTTCCCAGAACATGGCTAGCCTTCCATTGCGAATCTCCCAAAAGCTGTGCTCCTGTACTAAGCTCCTGTTATTCCTGGCATGGTTCCATATTGACGATCCTTCCAGGACTTCCTGTAGTCTTATGAGGTCCTGAGTATCACAGTCTGGAGTGTATTTTTCCTTCCAATGCCTCGCCTAAGGTAAATTGGGTTCTTTAATCCATTTCCACCATATCTTAACTCCACAGGTTCTGTTGACCACCCAAGGATCTGCTAAGTTCAGCCCCCCCATAGATTTTGGCTGGCATAGCTTATTCCATGCCACCAAAGCCCACTTCTTCTTATCCCCATTCCCATTCCATAAAAAGGATCTCCGTATGTTTCTCATTTGTTGCAGAATGCCCTTGGGGGCTGGAAGCATAGAAAGTAGATATTGCGGAATTGCCTGCAGAACAACCTTGGTTAAGATAAGTCTACCCGCCAGGTTGAGGGCTTTGTGCGTCCAATGCGAGCACTTTTTCTTCATGTTGGCTAGAACTTTCTCCCAGTGATTTTTCTGCCAAGGTTTTAGAGTCAGAGGAGCCCCTAGATATTTCGAAGGCAGGGAACCAATCCTGAATCCAAGAAACTGGGACAAGTGAGCTTGAACTGCCGGATGAGTGTTGAAAAAGAGAATTGTGGACTTAGAAAAATTAATCTCCATGCCAGAAGCTTGGCTAAAGAGATCAAGGATACCCCTGTAAGTCATAGCCTCCTTCACCGTGGGGGTACCATGTAACATGGTATCGTCCACGAAATGTTGATGAGTGGTGGCTGGTAGCGATCTTATCGGTTGCAGACCTTTTATAGAACCTTCTGCTTTCTTCTTGACTATAATTCTGCTTAGTCCTTCCATTAGGATTACAAATAGGAAAGGGGATAGGGGATCCCCCTGTCTTATTCCCCGCGAAGGAGTGAAAGGAGTAGAGGGAGCACCATTGACAAGGATTGAATATCTTGGAGATTTGATGAGAGCAAGTATCCACTTGATCCAGGTCTTGTAGAAACCAAATGCTTCCAAAACAACTTCAAGGTATCTCCAACTTACTTTGTCATAAGCTTTTGATAAATCCAATTACATTAGCATTCCTGCTTCTTTTCTCGAATGAAGCGAGTGAATCATCTCCTGCGCTAACAAGATGTTATCTAGAATTTGTCTACCCTCAACGTAGCCCGATTTCTCTTTCGAGATGATACCAGGAAGAATCGACTTTAGTCTGTTGGCAATGACTTTTGAAATAATTTTATAGATAACATTACATAGGGCAATAGGTCTAAATTTATCAGGTGTCTTTGCTTCTTCAACCTTAGGAATTAGCGCTAGAAAGGTGGAGTTGATGGATTTTAGAATGGTTCCTGAGCGTTTGGAATCCTCAACTACCTCCCAGACCTCCTGCTTGACAGTGTTCCAACAGGCCTTGTAGAAGTTGATGGTGAATCCATCTAGACCTGGAGCTTTATCATTAGGCATGCTCCTGATTTCCTCCTCCACCTCCTCCATAGAGATTTCCCTGCAAAGGGCCCAATTCTGATCTGAGGTAATGGACTTAGGAATGGCTGCTATAAGTTCCTTGATGGCCTCCTCTCTGTTTATAGGCGGTTCCTATGCAATTGAGTTGAAGTGATCCGAAAGCAGCGCGGATATGTCATTGTGATTCTTTAATATCTCCCCTGCATTGTTTTTCAACTCGAGAATCCTGTTAGCACTTCTATGGTCTAGAGCCGACCTGTGAAAAAATTTTGTATTCTGCTCCCCCTCTCTTAGCCACTGGACTCTAGATTTCTGTTTCCAAAGTATCTCTTCTTGTATGCATCTTTTGTGCCACTGCTGTGAAAGAACTTTTTCCTGCTCAATCGCTTCAACACTGTGGTTGCTTGCTGCTCCATTTCTGTGAATCTGTTCCAGTTTGTTCTCTAGAATGGCTTTCTCCTGGAATATATTTCCAAAAACCGTTTTGTTCCAATCTTTTATCTTTTCTTTAGTTGCTTTCAGCCTCTTTTGTAGATTAAACATTTTGGAGCCTCTCACCTCCAAAGGTTCAGGCCACCATTTCTCTACCATCTCGAGGAAGTTAGGGTGGTCTAATCAAAAATTTTCAAATCTAAATGGTTTATTCCTTGGGGTACCCTGAACTTCAACAATAAGCGAAATTGGCCAATGATCCGACCCACCACTGGGAAGGATATCTGATTCTGCTGTTATACCATCCATTATAATGCTTTCTGAGATTAAAAATCTATCCAAGCGAGAAGCGATCAACCTTTCTCCCCCCCTTCTGTTGTTCCAGGTAAACATGCCACTCTTGGGGTATATGTCTACCATTTTGACAGTTTCAATGAACCCTGTGAAGGCTTCCGCATCCCTATTAAGTTTCCTGAGACCCCCTTTTTTTTCCAGAACGGTGGTTATCATATTGAAATCACCCCCTAGTATACACTTAGACCTTGGATGTCTTTCAATAAGTCCGTTAATGAATTTAAAAAAATTATTTTATCTTCTAATTTCTGAGGACTATAAATATTGATACAAAGGAAAGATCTAGAGTTACCTATGGGTTGAAAATCCACCACTATGAAGTGTTTGTTCGCCTCAGCTGATAACATCTGGATTTCCTTTGTGTCCCAAATGGTTGCAAGGCCACCTTCTCGTCCCTGGCTCTCAATCTCTAAAAATTCTATATTTCTCCCAAGCTTCCTACAAAGACTGTTGATACTAGAGCTGCTACATTTAGTTTCTTGTAAGAACATAATTTCCGGTCTATATTTCTGGATTTTCCGCTTTAAGATTCTGTGTTTTTCCTGGCTGTTAAGCCCTCTGGCATTCCACGAGATGATCTTCATGTTTAACTGATTTTCATTGGAAGGACTGGAAAGCGCTAAGCGCCTTCATCTTCCCTGAGTTTATCATTATCATGCCTAGCTCCTGTAGAACTTCACCACTAGTTCTACGACCTCTTCTTTTCTTCTGCTTTGAACTAGATGATTTCCATAAAAGACTTTTCGAATGTAAGCTATTGCCTTTTACTACACCTAGCTTCCTATTCTGCTTTTTTCCTTGCTATGAACAGGTCGTTTACCTTCCTGATTTCATCTTCCGATGCATTCTCTATTCCTCAGGCCTTCCAGTTCTCAACAATTATTGGTAGGTTCATCCCCTCCCTGGCTAGCGCCTCTTCCCATTCTTGATCCTCACTTCCGCCATCACTGGTGAGCATGTCAGTTTCTTCTTCTGTCTCCTCTGTTCTCTCCTGCATTTGAACTTCATTGTTGAGGTCCCCTTCATCCGTTCCTTCCCTGGTTGGTTCTTCCTTTTCATCATGCTCTGCATCTGATGTTAGGGTTTTGTGCTTGTCCTTTGAATCTGTTTCAGTATCTAAGATCACAAAAGAGTTGTTGTGGTTGTTCCTGTCTGTATTCCCTTTGTTATTCTTCCTTCTATTAGCTCTCTATCTAGACTTAGGTTTTATGAAGGTTTCTTTGTCTTTGTTGGCTTGTGCTGTTTCGGTCTCTACTTCCTTCCTAATCATAGGGGAGTCTCTCATCAAATGCCCATGTTCATGACATTTGCGGCACCGAAAGGGAATCTGCTCATAGTCTATAGCCTGAAAGTATTCCTCGTCCCTGTATTCCAGCCAGAGCCCCTCATGCAGTGCCCCAGAAACGTCCATTTCAACACATATTCTGGTGTAAGAAGTATATCTCTTTTGTAAGGTTGCTTCAGAGGCCTTGACAAATGTTCCCAACTGGTCACTAATTTGTTTCAAGGCATTCATACCCCAATAGTCTTTTGGGAGAGAGAACAAATGAATCCAGACTGGGACTTGAGTGAAAGATTCTTTCTCCGGGGTTAAGTTTGGTTTCCATGGTCGCATGTATAGACCAGCTGAAGTCAAAAAGTATGGACCACCCTCAAAAATTCTATCCTTGTCTTCTAGGTTGGAGAAAACAACTGTGAAGAAACCCTTGGCTCCCAAATGAAGCTTAACATCCCCCCTTGGCTTCCATTGTTGTCTAATCCAATGGAAAAGAGTCCTTTCAGATGGCCATATGCCCATAAATTTGCAGATGATAGCCTGTTCTGCCATGTGTTCTCTGTATGCCTGAATCTCTGGGTCAGTTATAACTACCCTTAGGTTATTGGTCTTTTTTGGTTTGCAGACCCCATTTGATGAAGCGTATTTATTAAGGCTTGTGCTTGGCTCCCCCTCCTTTTTCCGACTTTCCTTGCCTATTATCTGTTTGCTGCCTGTCTTCTTCATCTTGTCGTTCCTTGTTTTCTGATGATTTAATTATTGAGGTGATTTTGTCTTTAGTTCCTGTCAGGCTTTCACCCACTGTGCTTTTGCCTTCCGTTGTTCTGTCTGGCTTGTCAGTTTCCCCTTGTATTTTCTCCTTATTCCTTCTGCCGTTTTGCTTGTTATTGTCAAGCCCAGAAATCCTGACCCCTTCCTTCTTATTTTGCCTCTACTTCTGCATGATTATCTGTTTGAAAGTAGGGGTCCCACTGGACCCCTCTGCCCCCATTCGGTCGGTCAGCTCTTGACCTTTGCGATACAGTGCTGCGAAACGAGAGATTACCACTTCCAGCCCTGCAATGGTATCAGCACATTGGAAACCCTATTTTCGCCCTCGGCTCCTGAACTCTCTAGTCGCCTCTTGCAATGATATCTATATATCTATCTCTATGGACAACTATCAAACGTTAATACCATAAGAAATATAATATATATACAAGCGAATGATTATGGAATAAGTAACATAAAGAAATAAAGCATGAAACTATACAGTAATAAATAAGACCTCGGCATGTGCAGGGGCCCTCTGCACAATCCTCGGACAATCAATGATCAACCACGAATTGAGCTCAGAAACAGAGTCTTCTCATGTATTAAAATGCAGTCATAACATAGAGATAAAGTTACGGCACAGTGGGCTCGTTAACAGTCAGAATTACATTACCAAAGCTAACTAATATGCATATGAGAATGCATTATTTATAACACAGGATGACATCACTGCTTTCCTACATTCTGCGCTGATAAAAGACACGTAAACAACCATGTCCCGAAATTTAGCATTATGGCTGCCGTGAAGATTCAATCTTTGGAGGGTGGCTGTTGGATCCGATTCATGGAGCAGTCCACAGGTGTTAATTTGTCCCCTGATATTTAGGAACAACCACGCAAAGCTTCACGTGGTGAAAAACATAGTTTTATCACCGTAGGACTCTTAAGTTGACCACCGCTTTGCCCACCGTTGACTATGGCCTCTTCTGATGAATTCGACTGAGCCAATAGGACTTGGTCCATGTCCACGTCATTTGCAACTTGCCCATGTGGCTCGATTCGCCTGAAGACACCTGCAATATAGAATTTGACAAAACAACTGTGGAAAGTTGGGCTGGTTGCGGAAAGTGACAAGATTCCGTAGCTTATAAACAAAAATCTAGTTCAAATAGCAACAGAAACACATAGTCAAGAAACCACTTTAAATGCCCTTTTTTAACTATTATGCAATGATACTGATGACTTAGGAGGTTCAGATGAATGGGAAGAAGCTAGAAAAAGGTGTAGGAAAGATGCAAGTTTGGGACTCAACAAGTATGTTACAAAAATAATCTACAAGAGGCTAGACCAAAGAGTATGAGCGAACTCTCCTCTTTGACTAACCATGACTTAGCTCTTGGAAATAGTCAGATATTGATAAATGAAGTACAATATGTAAAAAATATTTTCTTTTCAAGTTTGATATTTTGATGCAAAAAATAAAATCTTTAAGAAACTCGAAAGAATCCCTGCAAGACACAAATAAGATATAGATGAGACTTTGGAATTCAAAACATGCAGGTTCTCCTTGAATATTTTTCAAGAATGGGTTGATTGCTTCGAAAATTTCCCTTCACGCTTGAAAATCTTGACCAAATAATGATTCATCTATAAAACTTCACCACAAATTATTAAATCGACATGAAATTAAATAAGTGCAGTGGAAAAAATTCCTAGAGATACATCTATTATCCACTATAATATTTCTTTTTCTAAAGCAAATAATTAATTCTTATGCTAATATGAGATAGATGCATACTAACATAACTTGAAACAAGCATGCAATAAATAATGACATAAGGAAATAAATAGAACCATAACAACAAGTCAATAATTTGCCACACATGCAAGGAGAAGAACACTATCATGCTTTACCCCAAAGACTATTGTATTGTATTGCAAGTAGTGAATACAATCCCACAGAGTCTCCTCAAACACAATTGCTTGTATTACATGATACAATGTGAGATCCCATGGTTCAATTATATAGAGAGTTGTGAGAAAATCCCAATGAAAAATGGCATTGGAGCCAATCTCAATGTAGAAGTGATTAAACAAGTGGTATGAGGTGACAATCCAAAAGAGAAATTCGAATTTGTTGAATGAAGCTCCAATTCCAAGTGTAAAAATCGAATTCTAGCAAGTGGACATCATTTTCTTCTTCGCTTATGTGCCAAATTCGACATTTATGATAGAATGACAGGTGCATATGGGTGGTAACTCATGTGGGGACAATTTCCCACAAAAATCTCTACCAAATATTCTTCCAAATCCTCCCAAATGTGCATTAACTTCACAAATTCAAATTTCCAAGTAAGCAACTTTCTCCTTTAATGCCAAAAATTCAATTTTATTTGAGCACATGTCATTTCCTTGATTTTAGGAGTCCACATCACTTTGCGACTTCACTTTAATTCCCCCATAATTTTCCACCTCATTTCCACAACATTTAGCATGTGTGGATATTTATTTTTTTCCATTTATTTAATTTCAGGTTTAATTAATTGTTAGATTTTCCACTAAACTTAGAAAAAGTGGGTTTTGAAAGTCCAAAACACATTTTTAACCCATCAAAGTGTGTCATAGTAGAAAGTTGAGGGTGATAGGGTAAATTTCATTACGCATACCCCATACAACTTCTCTAGACATCACTTATTACATTACAAGTACAACTTTATTTGTAATTTTTGACGTGCGAGAAAACTAAAAATTTAAAAAATGACTACCTAGACCTATCCAAATTCCATGAATTTTTTTGTGTGTGATCTAGTATAACGATATACATCGATTCTAGACACTAAGATGTGTTAGGGGCTCAACCTTCAAACCATCACTCCGACTTTGGGGTAAAAAGAGTGAAAAAATCCAGAAAATTATCCGCATCTAAAAAAGAAAGGATAATTAACCAGATAAAAAAAACACTCCAAGGTGTACTCATTTTCTGATTGAGTCCCAACATTCTAGGCCTGTTACATATTCAAAACTCATCATTACTAGTATTGCTTATTACAATTCCCCGCAGGGTGTGGAATCTGGGTACAAGAAAGATAATGAGAAAATAGAAGTTGAGTTAAAAAACTCTGTTGACTGATGATATATGATGATACAAGTGTCCTCTGGATCATCCTTGGGCATGGAGTCTTCATATAATCATCAAGTGCCACTCCAGTGATCAACATTTGGCTCCATATTGGGATGCATGCTAGATATGAAGTGACAGTGTGCAAGAACCTAGAATCTGCATCCACCGACAAAAGACTCATATCAGCAGTATCCATTCAAAAATGACATCAAGTACATAAATGAAGCAATGGAAATTTATTCTAAAAGCATAAATGACAATTTATTCATGAAATAAAATGACGATGGATAAGGTTATAAATATGATACAGAAAGATGCCCTATAGCATCAAATGTCCTTAATGAAGTTCATGCTGAGAACCTGCTTACTTTCAGGCAGATCCATGGGCTGTTGTCCTGATGTGCCCTGTCCAATTATGAATATCCTAGGACTTTGATCTGTCCCAACACTGTGTTGTACATGGTCATCAGATTTAACAAATCTTTTCCGCTTTTTTCTTTTCTTCTTAATAGATTGTGATGTTGATATTGCTGTCATCAAAGTAGACATTTTTGCCCAATCTTGAAGATGCTCTGATGGAAAATTCGCAATATCTAAGAATTATTTGACCCGCCTTTGTCCATTTTTCTTCTGCTCTAGCATGGGTGATGGATCAATCTCATAAGTATAAACCTGATTCCCCTCAGTTTCCTGCTATCCAAGTCTCCATCAAATAGCCATTTTTCAATGGAGTAAATGACCTCCTCATAATGAGATGAATATTGCTTCAGTGGATCGGGAAACTTATGACTTGTTTCTTTGTTCTTTTCCCATTCATCATTTGACCTAAGTTGGAATTTTTTTTCCTGTAATCTTTCCATTTCATCCAACCTATTGTGAAAAGTGATTTCATTAGCCGTCATAATACTTATTTCTTTGGCATGATTTGTTACCATGGTGTTGATTAATTGCACTTGTTTTTCTTCCATGGTGAGCAACCTATGAAAAGTGGCCATTTGATTAGAATAATTGACTTCCATGGCCTTTATTTCTTGTGCATGATTTACCTCCATGGACTTAATGAGTTGAACTTGGTTGAGTTGCATATCCTTAATCATTCGAGTCAACTCCTTGATGTGATCCTTATCATTCTCATCAGTTTTCATTTTGATCTTTATTTCACCTCCATATTTTTCTCCAAAGGCATCAATGATTGATTCTAGAGAATAAAAAATGTTAGCAGGTAATTATATGAACCAATCCATTGCATTTCTATCTAATGAAAAGATGAAACGTCTCATTTTAACATCCTCATGGTTAATATCATGGCACCATTTGCTCACACAAAGGTGGAAATTCCTAAGGTGAGTTTCAGTGTTGATGACATTTATTGCTAATCCTACTGCTTTGTCTTGAAAATGTTATGATGGAATATTTGAAATACCCCTGCTTTTTGAGCTATGCCTAATCTCTTCATTTTGAATCTGCTCTCTTAAGGGGGGAGGAAAATTTGTCAACACTGCGTCACTTCCTGCCTGGCATGATTTGTAGATAATCTCATTGTTGGGTTTCCTTGGATCTTCAACATGATATCTTTTCTCTAACTCTCGATCAAGTCTGAAAAAAGTATTATTAGGCATGGGGATGGTTGCATATGATAAGTGCATTTAAAGGCTACCACCTAGAACTGATACCTAGTTTCTTGATAGGAGCATAACATTATCACATCAATATCCATAGTCATTATTCTATCTGTGTATGCAACCAGGAAAACTTGTAAATCTTTAATTATCCTACACACTTCAATTCTTTTAGAATCCATTGAACATATGTTGTGATAGGGCCTAGATACACTTAAATTCAGTTGCTCCATGACTTTCTTGGTCATGAAATTTGATGAAGCCCCTGAATCAAGCATGCAGTTGTGTAAAAGACGATCATTCACTATCAAAGAAACATAAAATGGTAGATGATCTCCATTCCACACATAACAATTCATACTTTTCAATACAACTTCCTCATCTTCTGGTTCGTCACTAGGATTTTCTTCCCTTTGAGTAACTTCAATGGCACTTAGTAGTCTGGCCCTTTGAGATGGCATGTTTAAAATTCTGTCACAGGAATATAAACCTTTGCATTATTCACCCAAATTCCAAAGTCAAAATTCAATTCTGAAGTAGGAGGAGAAAAATTTATGTGATTATTCCGGTCTTGGGTATCCCTTCTCTGGTAAGTCATTCCTTTGTGTTTTGCCATAGCAAGAATCTGTCCAGATGTAGGTTGTTCCGCAAAAATCTTAGTGACTTCGTCAAAATTTGAAATCATATTGTAAACCCCAAGATTATTAGCCCTATGGTCAATCTCTTGATTTCTCTCAATGGTGTATATCTGATCTTCCATGGAGAACATATTGATTTGGCCAGTTGTCCCTACATGTTCATCTCCTAACATGCCACTTTCCATGATTCTCTTCACATATGGGCATGTGGCTTCTTCATGGAACTCATTACATGGCCTACAAAAATGGTGAATGTGATCTACCATGTTTGTGGATTCCAATGGATTTGGAGGCCTATGCTCCTGTTGAGGGCCTTTATTCTTTTGCCATCTATCATTTGGCCTAGGTTGGAATATTTGCACTTGTGATCTCTCCATGGAAACCAATCTATTTTTCATGGCTTTCATTTCTTTAATGTGATTTGCTTCGATACTCTTGCTGAGTTGAGTTAATTCTTTAATAGGATCATGTGTAGTCTCTTCCTTGGCCTTGCCTTTGGAATCATTTGATTTTGATGGCACACTATTGAAACCATGAATTTCAGATTTTCCTAATTTCTTTCTAGCCCTTTCTATCTTCAAGGCTTCATATTGAGCTACTCTTAGATTCGTAGGATCCTTCCTCCTCAACTCATAGGTAGTGTCAACCCCAAAAGCATCTAGATATGAACATAAAAGAAATTCGTTAGGCAGTTTAACAATAACAGGCATGCTTTTTACTAATTCATTGAATCTCTTGTTAAACTCCTCCATGGTTTCATTTTCATTTTTCTTCATGTTGCTAATGGCATTGATCAAATGCCTATTTTCCTTCTTCTCTCCAAACTTATCTAAAAATGCAGTTAGAATGGCTTGTAAAGAGTTATATGAGTTAGCAGGTTGCTCAGTGAACCAATCAAGAGCATCCTCTTCTAAAGATAAAACAAAAAGTCTCATCTTCACATCCTCATAGTTAGCAATGTTACACCATTTAAAGATACAAACATTAAAGCTTTTCACATGTGATGTAGCACTAATGGCATTGTTACTTTGAAAGGAAGACAAATTTTCAATAGCCTTGTTAGGGATATTATGAGGATAGCCATTTATGTTAGTGAAGTCACAAGGAACAAAAAGATCATTCATGATGCTAGGCTCTACTTGTTCTTGAAAAAACAAATGAATATAAGAAATAACCTCTTGCCCAAGACTAGAAAGAGCTCTACTATGAGAGTCTATTCAACCTCTCTCTAAAAACCCTTTCAGGATTAGGAGAGGGGCTAACTAGACCACTTGAATTTCTCTTAGTAGAGATTCTTGCAAAATTTGGATTGAGTGGAGTCGCCACTTGAGCAAGAATATAAATCTAAAGTTCAAAAATGATAAAACCAAAAGGTTAGATGATTTCCTAGGACAAGAAAGTTTGTCCCCAACAACGACACCAAAGATGTTGACCCTGCTGCCTACACCTACCTGCAAGTCAGTGAGAAAAGCCTTCAACCCCACAAGATGTGGTTGGTGGTAGGGACCTAGGAGAAGAGGTTGTCACACTAATCTCAACTCTCTCCGTTTGAGCTATATCCTAGGTTAGCCAAGGGGGGTGGTCCCTAATGAAAAGTTAAGTTAAAAAAAGATGTGAGTTTCTAGGAGAGTTGTTAGAGTTAAATAGATTATCTCTTTAAGATTTGTAAGCCAAAACTGATATGAGCAATAACCATCATAAGATAAGAATGAAATACATAAACAACCAGTGCATTCCAAGTATTTTCTCTTTAAGAAATGAAATTGTATTTTGTTTAAAATGAAGTGAAATGCTTTCAAATGGAAAGCCAAAATAACCTTGAAAAGTGAAACAATAAATTGTTAGCAAAAGATATTATAAATGCTTTCAAGATGAATAAGTCTACAAATCAAAGCATGGAAACTATCTTGCTCAAAAGGATACGAAAATAACTCAAATGTCAGACCAAGATGACAAAAAAGTATGTTACAAAAATAATCTACAAGAGGCTAGACCAAAGAGTATGAGAAAGCTCTCCTCTTTGACTAGCCATGACTTGGCTCTTTGAAATAGCCATATATTGATAAATGAAGTACAATACGTAAAAGATAATTTTTTTCAAGTTTGATATTTTGATGCAAAAATTAAAAGCTTTAAAAAACTTGAAAGAATCCTTGCAAGACAGAAATAAGATATAAATGAGACTTTGGAATTCAAAACATGCGATTTCTCCTTGAATATTTTTCAATAATGGGTTGATTCCTTCAAAAATTTCCCCTCACACTTGAAAAGCTTGACCAAATAATGATTCGTCTACAAAACTTCACCACAAATCATTAAATCGACATGAAATTAAATAAGTGCAGTGGAAAGAATTCTAAGAGATACATCTATTATCCACTAGAAGATTTCTTTTCCTAAAGCAAATAATTAATTCTTATGCTAATATGGGATAGCTGCATACTAACATAACTTGAAACACGCATGAAAGAAATAATGACACGAGGAAATAAATAGAAACATAACAATAAGTTAAGAATTTACCACATGCAAGGAGAAGAACACCATCACACTTTACCCCAAGGACTATTGTATTATGTTGCAAGTAGTGAATACAATCCCGCAGAGTCTCCTCATGCACAATAACTCATATTACATGATACAATGTGAGAGTCCATGACTTTATTATATAGAGAGTTGGGAGAAAATCCCAATGAAAAATGACATTGGAGCCAATCCCAATGTAGAAGTGATTAAACAAGTGACATGAGGTGACAATCCTAAAGAGAAATTCAAATTTGTTGAATGAAGCTCCAATCCCAAGTGTAAAAATCGAATTTTGGCAAGTGGATATCATTTTATTCTTCTCTTATGTGTCAAATTTGAATTTTATGATAGAATGACAAGTGTATACGGGTGACAACTGATGTGGGGACAATTTCCCACAAAAATCTCCACCAAATATTCTCCCAAATCCTTCCAAATATGCACTACTTCACAACTTCGAATTTCCAAGTAAGTAACTCTCTCCTTTAATGTCATAAATTCAATTTTATTTGAGCACATGACCTTTCCTTGATTTTAGGAGTCCACATCACTTTGAGACTTCACTTTAACTCCCCCATAATTTTCCACCTCATTTCATAACATTTAGTATGAGTGGATATTTATTTTTCTCCATTTATTTAATTTCTGGCTTAATTAATTGCTAGATTTCCCACTAAACTTAGGAAAAATGGGTTTTGAGGGTTCAAAACACATTTTTAACCCATCAAAGTGTGTCATAGTAGAAATTTGATGGTGAGAGGTGTAAATTTCATTATTCATTCCCCATAAAACTTCTCTAGACATCACTTATTACATTATAAGTACAATTTTATTTATAATTTTTGACTTGCGAGAAATCTAAAAATTAAAAAAATGGCTACTTATACGCAACCAAATTTCACAAAATTTTTTGTGTGATCTAGTATGGTGATGTACATCGACTCTAGACACTAAGATGTGTTAGGGGCTCAACCTTCAAACCGTCACCCTAGCTTTGGGGTAAAAAGTGAGTGAAAAAAACCAGAAAATTATCCACCTTTGAAAAGGAAAGGATAATTAACCAAACAAAAAAACACTCCAAGGTGTACTCATTTGCTGATCGAGTCCCAACATCCTAGGCCTGTTACATACTCAAAACTCATCATTACTAGTATCACTTATTACAATTCCCTGCGGGGTGTGGAATCTAGGTACAAGAAAGATGATGAAGAAATAGAAGTAGAGTTAAAAAACTCTGTTGACTGATGATATTTGATGGTACAAGTGTCCTCTGGAAAATCATTGGGCATGGAGTCTTCATATAATCATCAAGTTCCACTCCAGTGGTCAACATGTCCATATCAGCGTTAAAAGATAAATGAATGAAAATTGTTTTCATAAATGGTAAAATTTTCACTTGGCCATCGAGATCCAACATGAGAGATGTCCTCACTCTAGGATCTAGATTTGAAGGTCTATACAAAATAAATGGAATTCCTATTCATGCACTAATCCATGGCATCAATTATCAAAGTGAACTTTTGCACCGAAGGTTCGCTTACTTGCACTACAAAGCATTACCTCACGCGAGAAAGATGGTTTCCGGAATGCTAGAAATAAGATCTGATCATGATGGCATTTGCCATGGATGCACTTGCGAAAATCAAGTGTATGGATCATTCCCTTCAAACAAAATCATAATCAATCAGGTATTGCATCTCATGCATTCTGATTTATGTGGACTAATGCCTATAACTTCTCTTGGTGGTTACTTGTATTATATTATCTTTGTGGATGATTTTTCTCACAAAAAAATGGATTTATTTTCTGAAAAATAATAGTCAAGCTTTTAACATGTTCAAAGATTACAAAGCTCTAGTAGAAAAAACTAGAAAGCAGATCAAAATTTTCCAATTTTATAAAGGAGGAGAGTTCAATTCTAGTGTTTACATTAACTTCTATAAAGACGCTAGAATCAGAAAAGAGACCACTGCACCATACAACCCAAAACACAATGGTGTTTCCGAGAGAAATCATAGAACTATCATGGAAGTAATCAAAGATATGTTGCATGATAAAAAATTACCAAAGTCTCTATTGGGAGAAGTTGCGAACACAACTGTATATATCCAAAATAGATCTCCTCACCATGGCCTAAATAACACGACTCCTGAAGAAGTCTTCACTGGCGAGAAGCTTGAAGTTGGGCACCCAAGGATCTTTGGCTGTCGTATCTATTTCCATGTCGCAAAAGAGAAAAGGAACAAGTTGGAAGATTTAGGTAAGAAATGTATGCTTATTGGTTATTGTGAGAATTTTAAAGCTCACAGAATATATGTACTTGGTCAAAGAAATATACAATGTAGCAGTGATGTAACATTTGATGACAGTGTGCTCTTGGAAAAACAAGAAACACTCTTCTTCCTCCTGTTAACGTTGATATTCAAGATGATGTATTTGAAATACAAGAAGACCCTGAAGCTAAAATTGACCTTGCTGATGAACCCATGGAGCCCATGGATCCTCCTCCATGTGATCCTCCTAAATGGAGACCTTTATGGCTTCGTGATGCTCTTTAATATGTTGATAAAAATGTTGCCCCTAGAGGAACTTTTAGAGAAAGCAAGAAACCTTTCCTTTTCCAAGATATGTTGTAGCCACGAGCAACATTATTCGAGCTGAACCATGCAATTTTGAAGAAGCTCTAAAGGCCCAAGTGTGGAAAGATGTAATGGATGAAGAATATGAATCCGTATTCATAATGATGTATGGGAAGTGGTTCCAAGACCCTAAGGTAAATCTGTTGTATCTTCTAAATGGTTGTATAAAATTAAACATGGTGTTGATAACAATATTGAAAAATGTAAAGCTAGATTTGCGGCTAAATGTTTCTCTCAGAAAGAGAGAATAGACTCACAAAATTTTTGCACTTGTTGCCTGTTACACCACCATTCAATCTATTGTAGTTCTAACTGCAAGCCAATGATGGCATCTTCACCAAATGAATGTGAAGATTGCTTTTCTGCATGATTTCCTTTTAAAATTGGCAACTAGGGCCAAATTCCACTTTTAATAGCTAATTTCATGGAGATGATGATTGCATTGAATTCCTCTTTTCGAGAGGACCAAAATCGACCTAAAGATCATTATATTTGGTCAGGAAAGTGTGCTTTTGAATTTATGCCCACATGTGCAATTTGTCAAGGTTGGTCACATAATCATGTAGGGCTCATAAAGCCCAATGGTCGTGTCACTTGACCCCCTACAATTTGTATATATAGAGATTCCTACAACCTCATTTCACACATCAAATGCATAAAAAGTAAGTCTGAGGTAATCAAGTTCAAAAGGAGGTCGAAGGAGTTTCTGTTTTGGGCTTTCTTTGTTGTCATAGGGACGAGATTCTCATGAGAGACAATTGCTGGACTGAAGGGAAAATTCTGTGCACTTTGTATGGGTCTTCTTGTCATTGCAAGATCAAATTGAAGAGTAGAATATAAGGCCGAATTGTGTAATGATTTCTGGGCTAGTTTGTGATCATTAGAAGAATCTCTTACCTTGTAAGACCACTCTCCTAATTTGTTGTCTTAGGCAGGGCCGTAGATTCTAAATCAGAGGGACAAGAGTAGATTATCTTGGATCTAGATCAGCCCTAAGGGCTAGCGAAAGGAAGATTCTTATATGCTAGGGTTATCCGTAGTGGAATGGAGGTGTGTTGGGTTTATTTAGTGAGTCAACAACATACAATATCTAGCCCTAATCAAACCAGGAGTAACCTTTGTTGACATTGTTTCAGAGTTGTAATCATTGAGCCTCTTTCTTGTCTAAGGTTGGACTTTAAAGTTAACAAATCAGTTTGAATTTGATCTATTATACTCTCTCTTTGTTGAAGATTTGATATTAATAACAAAAATATTTGATCAAGGGTTTCCCCACCTTGGGTTTTTCCCTCGCTTGTGCCATATTATTGCATCCTCTTGGCTTGGCTTGTCTTTGTCATTTATGACATATGTTCTTTCTTTAGTAACTGTCAATATGATAATGATTCATGTGATTGAACTAATAAATGGGCTAATATGGAATATTGAAGCTTCTGTACTAAGAAAAGAACATGTCCTAAACTTAACATGGTATCAGAGCCAGTGAGTACAAGCCCAAGAAAAAGAGACAAAAAGCCAAGTTTGTTTGCATAAAGACATAAGAAAATCAAGGAAGTCAAGAAGTCTGGACCAAACTCCTAGATGAAGAAGCTTGCAGTTCTGGGCAATTTTGCAAATCCTAATCACAGTGACTAGGCTGCAGTTTTGTGGATCAAGAATGAATATTTTTGAAGATCATATAAAACCTTGTTTTAGAAGACTGAGGGGCTAGTTCTAGAAGTTTGTGATTACCCTTGACGTGTATCAAATTTGTGTTTATTCGCTGAGATAGTTTGACCTAGTGCAGTCACAAATATTTCAAGGTAAGGTCCAATTGAAGTTTGGTTGGGTTTTCTTGGGCTATGGCTATTTGCTAAGGATATCTGTGTATTTCAGGCTCTCTTGATATGAGGTTTTTGCTTGACAGACCTGAAATTACCCGTGGATGATTTATAGTGCTTCTTAGGGCATGTATCTATTGAACGAATTGAGACCAAGCCTTAATTTCTGTGCGAGTTTGTGGGCTAAACATGGGCACCTTGGCATTGGCCTACTCAGCCTTTTAGGTAGACATCTACAACGCATTTCTGAATCTAATTCCATGGGAAAATCACAGTCAAATCTTCTTTTCTGTAGCATGGATTCGGCCTAGTTTGTAATGTGTGGACTATCCTTATTGAAGATCTATGTGAAATTTTGATCTAGAGCAGAACTATTCCACTTGATAATGAATATTCTGAACAAGTCTATGATCCAAGCTTGATTTCATAATTCTTCTGGGGTTAATCCGAAGTTATGAAGCTCATTGTAGTGCACATCTATTAAAGATTTGCGACCTCTCCCTTATGACCTTAACCACTGGAACAAGGTATGTATATGGATTAAAGTTACTTGGTTTGATAGACCTAATCGACCCTCCAAAGAACATAAGTTGCAGATATGATTGTGCTAGTTTAGTGGCTCCCAATTACTTTAGAATGATCACTATGCTCAGATGCACTGATATATTAGTCCATGGATTTTCTTGAGGCTTGATCACTCTAGTTTATGACACAAATTCAAGACCTATTAAGTACTCTGGCATCCACACATTTTTATGTTATGTTTAAGAGTATAGTATGTGCGTTTAAATTGAAGTATATGTGTGATACAAATTTTGAGAATTTGAGACTAAGTACGTGTGTAAAGTTTTGGCCCTAATCGTTGAAAGACCAAGAGATAAGTATTGGTGTTTTTATTTATTATTTGAAGCATATTTTTGAAGTTAACATCTGTAATCAAATTTCTATATTTTACAAAATGTTCAAGTCAAGTCTAAAGCACATTCTGTAGAATTTGTTTGGAGGCTTTTTGATTGGCATGTATTAGTGTAAGTGTATACTTTCTTATGATTACTTTTGGCACTCTGATGGGTCGGTCGATATTGTATGAAAGTATGATCCTTATATCTAAAGCAAGATAGTGACAGTGTTGACCATCATCATTATCATTATGGAATCTAAGGCAAGGAACCATCCTGCGTTCTGAAGGTTCTTACGATAGTAAAATATGTGCACATATCTCAGAATCTTGAGAAGAAGTTTAATCTACAATGGTGATTGCAAGGGCATAGGGGTTAACATATCAGATATTCAGGCCGTCAGCATTAGAAAAAGTATTGGTATGTGTCTGGAATTCTTGCAGTACAGAGGCCATTATGGTATTTTGGCAAGTCATTGATATATGATTAGATCTAAGTTGATCTTGGACATATATCCCTCTGTTGAATCTCCAGCTTCTCTTCAAAATCCTCATCGTTCAAATGAAGAAAGAGGCACAATTCTCTTGTTATTTTTTATCATAATTGTATTCTTAAAGAAAAAAGACTCTAGAATACCTAGGACAATGGATCATTAGTAATATCTCATCACCTTGTCCTTCAGTCTCAGATAGTAGCTCAAAAAGGATTATTTCATCTGTACATACTACCGGGACAAATGATGATGATATATGTTTCTGCCCATTGGCATAATCAACCCAATATTAGATGAGCCATCTTGTGGATATTTTTTGTCTTATAGTAGCTGCAAGCATGAAGAAGTGAAAGTATCTAGAAGCATTTGATTACATAATCAATCCTCCTTCTATTGAAAAGACTCAATACTGTAACTCTCAAGTATGAATTTTCTTCCCGAAAGTATAAAGACTTACAACTATCAAGCATAGAAACTTGTAAATATTTTTAGTCATATGCGACATCAACCCTTATATGTATTCACTACCCTATGTATGACATCTCAACAAATGTAACTCAACATCTTGTATGTTCCCTTTTCAGTCCATCATCATGTATGATATTGTTACAAGTCTAGTAGCTGTGATGATGTGTTGATGACAATGTTACAGTCTTGTTCACAAATGAAGTTGTGAACAAGACATGTAAGCTTTGGATAGCCTATATTTTTTAAAATATCATCAATTATCTGGGGCACAACTCACTTGAAGCTTTCAAACTTAAAGGAGAAGTGGATGTCACTTTGAAACAATTATTTGTATTGTTCCCTATCAGCATAGGTGCCTTGAAGAAAGTGCATGACCTCTTGAGCGCGATGAAAAAAATACCCTGATTCTGGCATCTTGGTTGCATTACGTATAGATATATTGGGTAAATTGATACGCTCGCAGTTGCCATCTTGCAATGAAAGATAATAAACTTATGTTGAGATAATCTCATGAGAATATTTCTTCTTCTCAGGTGAAGAAAAGTCTTCAGAATTTTTCTTGGACCTAAAGCCTTCTAGAAGCTTGTTTCTATCATATGAGAAAATCTTGATTGAAGGATAAATAACCATATAAAACAAAACTTCAGAGGGAGCAACAAAATCCTTGATGATATTTCTTATTCGATGATTTTCAATGAAGGAAAGTCATGTCAGTTGAGTATAATGAGGTCAATGGAGGTTGCATATAAGCTACATAATTATGATTGGACGATTTTTGGCACATGGAATAAAGGATTAATAAAAGATTGCAGATTTCTTGATGGTTATGCTTTGGGCAAAGCTAATTTTCCCATATTTAGAGGGAGTTATGATATTGACTTATGATGCATGTCCTACATAAAAGGAAACTGAATTTTAAAGTTAAGTTTTTCTTTAGAAAGAAACATGGATAGACCTTATTAAGAGGGTCCCGGTTGAACATTGACCTCCATTAGGGGAATTTTGAGGTTTAAAATGGGCCTCCTAAGAAAAATGTAAAACCAAAATAAACTTTATAAGAACCAATAGGATTCAATATGATGATGTAAACCATGTTGGATGATTCACCATGTTTGGAGTAAAAAGTAAAAAGATTAAAAAAATGATAAAATAATAAAACTATTTTTTCAACTCATATTTTCAATTTATCTCCCTAAGGTTTTACTCAAATTTCGAGTGGGATTACTTGTTAGATGCAAAATTTAATTCTTCATCCAAGGGGTACACATATTGCATACTTTTGATGGACGTTGCTACATGAAAAATGAGAAATACATGAAAAACATGATTGGAATCACGTTTTTCATGTATTTATCATTTTTCATATAGTAGGGTTTGTTGACCACTATGTGTCAACTACCCATAGTAGTACACCCCCTTTTTCGCAAAAGGGATAGCGCTCGAGCGACGTGTCCGTGCCTATCATCATCAGCCCGATCATATTGTTTTGTAAACCCAGTCTGCATGTGTGAATTGTAAATAATCTTAGCAGAGTTGTGTCATGTATGTAAATTGCCTAGGTAGACCTAATTTTCTAGTGATAATCTACGTTCCGGAAGGTTTTTTGTCTCACCGATCCATGACCGGCAAAGTTTTCCTTCAGCCTAACCCCAAAGCCAGAATGAATTTGGTCATTAGAATCTTAGGGGAATCCTAGTGTGTTGATCTGCTAGATTATATTCAGTCGCAGAACTGGGTGGTCTATGAGGGTCTATGTCAAATGGGTTTTCCCCCTTGAAATGTAAAATTGTAAAAGTCATGATGTAAAGTGTCTTGAGGGTTAGAAAATGTTTTAATCCCCTCATGGGTCTAAGTCCTAGGTCTTAGGGAAATTTTTCCAAAGGTTGAGTTTGAGGATCCATAATAAAAAATAATAATAAAAAATAAAAAAATAAAAAAAAAATATAATAAAATAATAAAAAAGAATAAAAACTTTAAAAAATAATAAAATAATAATATTTTGAGAATTTCAAATTTTTAAATGCATTAAAAATTCGACTGATGAGATTAAGAGATATCTTGATCCTCATCGACGGTCGAGATCGTTTTGACCTGGATCACTCGAACTAGCTGTTGGGATTTTCTCCTTTAAATAGGGTGCTAGGGGTCATTTGAGATAAGATTGGATCTGAGTTTTGTGCTGAAGAAGCTCTCTTGTAAAAATATTCTGGTGCTAATAAAGAAAGACTTTGGGGTCAAAAGCTTGCTGGTGTTACTCCCTTGAAGTGTTGTGAGCCATTTCATTTTCTGCATATTGTAATTTTCAACCATTAATAACAACTTAATGAAGAGTATTTTTGAGCATAGGTATCTTGTTCACTTGCTAGGGTTTGAATGGTATTAGGGTTTCTGAAGTAATGGCAGGTATCTCTATTACATTGGAGATCTAGTACTGTTTTTCCTCTCTTTATTGATGGTTAAAGTGAGATGTGCAGGAATATCTTGTTGAAGAAGATCATTGGGTGTTTGGGGAAGTTCTTGGCTGAACCAACCAACTCCCACAAGCATTTTCTTGCAGAGCCCAGCTAGTTTTGATCCTGGGTTAATCATTTAGTTTGTTTTATTATTTGCATGAGGGATTTCTTAAATATTTTCATAGTAAATATAAATTTCTAAAAAATATTTTCGATGATAACTGACAAATCTGTAGAGCTATAATTTTGAAATTTTTGATCGGTTTGCAGGGTTTCATTTTAAATTTTTGCATATATCTTCCGGGTTTTGTTCTCCATTTGCAGGTTGCAGGTTTGACATAAAATCTGGTAAAAAATTAATTTTTTGCAGGCTTTTAAATTCAGTTGCCTTTAGATTTGGAAATTTTTTTTTAGAGGGTTTCATCCACAGAGGCTGAAGCTGTCTAGACAAATTTTCTCTGCTCATAACTCTCTGTTCATCCTCAGATCTCTGCATCTCCTCAGGCTGCCCACGCAGCTCCCTCAATACGCCTTCTGTTCAATGTTTTTCACCATCCTCACATGCTGCCATATCCACACAGTACTCACGCCTTCCCTTCCTCTTCATCTGAGAGTGCACCATTCCAAACCCACGTATCCTCTGCTTGCAATCATCCATCTCCACACTGCTCACATGTACCCTCTCCTCACGCAGCTATATCCCTTCATCCCACGCAGCCCCCTCTGCTGTCTCTCTGCCTCACGCCATCCCTTCACGCAAACGACAATAAACTTAGATAAAAATCTGATGCACGTATGGTAAGTCTGGTGCGTAGTGGTTTGTGCGTAAATATTCCAACCTTCGTGAGCCTTCCATCTGCCGCCGTCGAGCCTCAGAACTTTCACGCAAATGAAAACTCGACTTGTGAGGTTTAATAGTTCACGTATAAGGGTTTTAGCGTAATGTATATTTTTTGGGTTTTGTTTGGTTAGCTTTAGGCATAGTTTCTTAGCGTAGGTTTAGATTAAATTTGAAATCGATTTTCTTTATTTTAGTTTTAGTTTTGTTTAGTTACGATTCAATCGTTTTAGTTTTAGTTTGTTTAATATGTATGCGTTATTTTTTTAAATTCGTTCAGATTTTTAGCTTTAGTTTTATTTCGTTTAATGTATATACATGCATGCGTTATTTTGTAGGGTTTAATATTTTAATTTCAAATCCATTAAAAAAAGGGGGCTTTTAGGGTTTTAGATTTTGATTTTTTTTAGTTTTAGTTTTAATTTTAATTAGATTTAAGTTAAATTTTCCTTTTTTTAGCTTGTTTAAAAAAAATTAAAAAAATCATAGAAAAATTTTAAATTAAAAAAAAATTCATAAAAAATATAAAATATAAAAAAAGACTATATATATATATATATTTTAGATTTAGATTAAATTTCAAGTTTCGTTTTAGTTTAAATTTTTAGTTTTAAAATTTTATTTTGTCTGAAAAACATAAAAATATTTATTTTTGGGAAATATTTTGTGAGATGAAGTCTTAGCTCGAGAATTTATCACATTCTATTTTTCTTGCTGAGGCTAAAATTTTGATTAATGTTTATCATCTTTTACGTAATTTGGCATGTTTGAAGGATCATGAATGGTTAATGTTCAAATTTACATGGTTATATGTCAAGCTTTATCTTTCGAAGTTTTCAAAAACTGCTAGATCATCGTTAAAGCATTGTGAAATTTACTGGATATCTTGTATCGTTTGAGTTGTTTGATGTAAATGAGTGCTCTACATGGTTTACTTTTCTACAGTAAGTAATCATTTAAACATCAAACCCATAAGGCACTGGTCCATCAAATTAAACAAATCCATTTAGTGCTTTTCTCTTTCGTGTCTCCCAAACCAACTGGTTCACAGTTGGTCTTCCAATTTCCTACCGGGTCTACCCCCCTTAGCGGTGGGAGACAGGCTTAAACGGAGAGATCAGGGATTAGAGTGACAGCCCCTAATCTGAGCGTTGTCGTGACGATCCGTGCGACAACATTTTTTGGCGCCGTTGCCGGGGATACTTTATTCTCGGTGTTTCAACGACTTTTCATCATTCATCGTTGATCTTTCTATCATTCGTTTGAGCCGGCAACGACAACATTTTTTGTTGCCGTTTTCGGTGAGAGTTTTTTTGTCCCTGGCATTTCAGCGACATCTTTCATCTTTCTCATCTTTCATTTGAGCTGACAAAGTCAACATTTTTTTTTTTAGGCATCATTTGGATATTTTCATCGCCTTATCTTTCGTCATATCAACAACTACACTTTAGTTCGTTTTTTGTTTGGGTAGGCGACTCCATTTCTTTTCATTTATTTTTTCCCAGACAAGAAGCGTCCCTCATATCTGCTTGTTGGTTGCTTTTTGGATCCTAGAATTAGATTCATTGTTCAAGTGGCGACTCCACATCTTTCATCTCTTGATTTTCTTGAGCAGAGATCTCTTTCTATCATCCATTTCATCCCTCGTTATTCATCATGGATTATTCGTTTAAACCTCGTCATTTTATTGATGATCTCCATGATATTCTAGAAGTGGCCATTTCTAAATTACCTTTGTTCTCAAGTGGTGATTCAATCGCTGTAAAAAGGCATCTAGGCCTTTTTACTCGTATAATGATCATATATTGTAGACCCCCTCAGTATAATCATGAAGATGTCAAAATGCGTCTTTTTGTCTTTTCTTTAGAGGGTGATGCTTTGAATTGGTTTAATAATTGTCTTGAAGATTCTTTCACTTCTTCACAAGACATTGTCAATGCTTTTAAAGATAGATATGGTTATCCAGATAGCTCGCCTTGTGCCCCTAAAATTGTGCAACAGAATGAAAGTAATCTTATAAAAGGTCCAGCTGTCGGTGAAAGATTCCAAGACAATTATTCATATCAGAATGTGCAATCCACCTGTACCATTGCAAATCAAATTCATGATAGTGGAAAAGTAGGGACAAATGACAATGAAAAGGAAGATCAAAAGCAAATTATACAAGAACTAATGTTGCTGGTAAAAAATATGGAGATCAATCAAACTAATTACGCCAATGATGTGAGAACTTTATGTACCCACCTCGAAAAACGTAATAAAGAGATGGAGATCATGCAAAATCAACATGCTAAGGAAATTGAGGCCATGAAGATTAATCATGACACAGAAATTAGTTTTATGCAAAACAAGTTATCAGGCTTAGAGGAAAATATGACAACCATGAAAGCTAATCATGATAGGGAAATTAATTCTATGCAAAACAAGTTATTAACTATGGATGAAGAAATGACTATCATGACGTTCGATCATAATAATCAGTTGGCTGCCATGCAAGCAAATCATAAGGAAGAGATAAACTCTATGCAGTATTGCTTAATGAACATAAAGGAAAAGAACGATAAAGTAATAAAAGATATGGAAGAAAACCATGCCAGGGAAATCAGTGTTATAAAGGTTGAACACTCTAGTCAGATAGATGCCATCAAAATACAGGTTCACAAATTTCAACAATGGTCAGAAGAGGAAAGAAACCAGGGAATGTCAATAGATCAAGAGCCTCCTTATCTGTTACAACAAACTCCATCATAGTATGAGGTCCTTTGTTCCATTGAAAAGTGGATAATTGAAGGTGACATGGTTAATCCACCAGTGGTAGAAGATCAAGTTATAACTCATGGCACCTGTGAGATTGACCCATCATCCTTGGCAGGGCAGATGCATAATGAAGAAAGACATGTCAAGCATATCTTACATACTTCATCTGAGAGATTTGAAGCAGAAAGTTCCACATCATCAGTAATACAACCTACCAGGAAGAAAAAGCGCAAGAGGAAGAAAATGAGAAGAATATTTGATGCATCAGACGGCCGTGAGTAGGTTGATTTTCGGATAGGAAAAAGTCCTACCATATGCAGAATTGGACATGGAACATCCGACAAGCAGCCGACAGATTTGCCTGAAAGCAGGCAAATGCTCAGTATACACTATATTATACACATCTGATGCCATGGGGAATCCTCTGTATTTCTAACCTTACTCCTTGTTTTTTCAGCATTTTCATTTCTATTTCAAGATTAGATTTACTTTTCTAAATAGTTAATAAATGAAGAGCTTATATCTTTCATGTGCTTAATGTTATATGATGATTTTTTGGACGGATGCTACTTATACTTTGTTGTGTGTTGCATGGATGCAGATTCTGGATTCTCACATTCCTACAGTGCAGCAACGTGTCCCCAAGTGGAGCCAGATGTTGACCACTATGTGTCAACTACCCATAGCAGTACACCCCCTTTTTCGCAAAAGGGATAGCGCTCAAGCGACATTTCCATGCCTATCATCATTAGCCCGATCATATTGTTTTGTAAACCCAGTCTACATGTGTGAATTGTAAATAATCTTAGCAGAGTTGTGTCATGTATGTAAATTGCCTAGGTGGACCTAATTTTCTAGTGATAATCTATGTTTCGGAAGGTTTTTTGTCTCACCGATCCATGATCGGCAGAGTTTTCCTTCAGCCTAACCCCAAAGCCAGAATGAAGTCATTAGAATCTTAGGGGAATCCTAGTGTGTTGATCTACTAGATTATATTCAGTCGCAGAACTGGGTGGTCTATGTCAAATGGGTTTTCCCCCTTGAAATGTAAAATTGTAAAAGTCATGATGTAAAGTGTCTTGAGGGTTAGAAAATGTTTTAATCCCCTCATGGGTCTAAGTCCTAGGTCCTAGGGAAATTTTTCCAAAGGCTGAGTTTGAGGATCCATAATAAAAAAATAATAATAAAAAATAAAAAATAATAATAAAAAAATTATAATAAAATATAAAAAAGAATAAAACTTTAAAAATAATAAAATAATAATATTTTGAGAATTTCAAATTTTTAAATGCATTAAAAATTCGACGGATGAGATTAAGGGATATCTTGATCCTCATCGACAGTCGAGATCGTTTTGACGTGGATCACTCGAACTAGCCGTTGGGATTTTCTCCTTTAAATAGGGTGCTAGGGGTCATTTGGGATCATATTGGATCTGAGTTTTGTGCTGAAGAAGTTCTCTTGTAAAATTTTTCTGGTGCTAATAAAGAAAAACTTTGGGGTCAAAAGCTTGCTGGTATTACTCTCTTGAAGTGTTGTGAGCCATTTCATTTTATGCATATTGTAATTTTCAGCCATTAATAACAGCTTAATGAAGGGTATTGTTGAGCATAGGTATCTTGTTCACTTGTTAGGGTTTGAATGTTATTAGGGTTTTTGAAGTAATGCAGGTATCTCTATTACATTGGAGATCTAGTACTGTTTTTCCTCCTTTTATTGATGGTTAAAGTGAGTTGTGCAAGAATATCTTGTTGAAGAAGATCAGTGGGTGTTTGGGGAAGTTCTCGGCTGAACCAACCAACTCCCAGAAGCATTTTCTTGCAGAGCCTAGCTAGTTTTGATCCTGGGTTAATCATTTAGTTTGTTTTATTATTTGCATGAGAGATTTCTTAACTATTTTCATAGTAAATCTAAATTTCTAAAAAATATTTTCGATGATAATTGACAAATCTGTAGAGTTATAATTTTGAAATTTTTGATCGATTTGCAGGGTTTCGTTTTAAATTTTTTGCATATATCTTCCGGGTTTTGTTTTCCATTTGCAGGTTGCAGGACTGAGATAAAATCTCGTAAAAAATTATTTTTTTGCAGGCTTTTAAATTCAGTTGCCTTCAGATTTGGAATTTTTTTTTTAGAGGGTTTCATCCACAGAGGCTAAAGCTGTCCAGACAAATTTTCTCTGCTCATAACTCTCTGTTCATCCTCAGATCTCTGCATCTCCTCAAGTTGCCCATGCAGCTCCCTCAATACGCCTTCTGTTCAACGTTTTTCACCATCCTCACATGCTGCCATATCCACACAGTACTCACGCCTTCCCTTCCTCTTCATCTTAGTGTGCACCATTCCAAACCCACGTATCCTCTGCTTGCAATCATCCATCTCCACGTTGCTCATATGTACCCTCTCCTCACGCAGCTATATCCCTCCATCCCACGCAGCCCCCTCTGCCATCTCTCTGCCTCACGCCATCCCTTCACGCAAACAACAATAAACTTAGATAAAAATCTGATGCACGTATGGTAAGTCTGGTGCGTAGTGGTTTGTGCGTAAATCTTCCAACCTTCGTGAGCCTTCCATCTGCCGCCGTCGAGCCTCAGAACTTGCACGCAAATGAAAACTCGACTTGTGAGGTTTAATAGTTCACGTATAAGGGTTTTAGCGTAATGTATATTTTTTGGGTTTTGTTTGGTTAGCTTTAGGCATAGTTTCTTAGCATAGGTTTATGAGAAGAGTTCGGATTTATCACAGTGCTCATCTTTTTATATTGACGTTTCGAGTCTAAAACCAGACTCATCATCAGGATAAATTGTGCGGAGAAAAGAAGGCAGATGCTAGTTATAAATATGAGAATGTCTAGGAAAGTGAACAGGCCGACTTCTAACAATTTAATTTAACCATTTTATTTAATTTTGTTTTATTTTAATTTTATTTAGATTATTCTGATTTTTATTAATACTAATTTTCTATGTTGTTAAGATTTTAATTTTTATTTTCAAAATTATATCATGTTAATATATAATTATATATATTAACCAATTATTATTTTTATTTAATTGTTATTATTAATCCTTATTATAATTAATAGATTAATTATTAATGTGAGATTATTATTGCTAATTAATGCTCTTTTAATACTAGTTATTAATTAATACTTTATATTACTGTTCTTATATTATACATGTATTTATTACTTATTTGCAATTTATTTATAATTTATTGTTTATTATTAATTTTCATTACTAACACTCACCTTTATGCTATGTTAAAGTTAATTGCTTATAAGTTTTTATCTTTATTCTTTACATTGGACTTGTTATTATTTAATTGTATTTCCTAAACTATATTCATACTTATAATAATAATATTATTGTTATTATTACTAATTGTTGCTTATGTATACCTTTTAAATACTATCTGAAAATATTATTAATTATTGTTTATGCATTGTTAATGTATACCTATTAAATATTGTTTGTAAATATTATTGTTAGTGAATACCTTTTACGTGTTATTTGAAAAATTATTACTTATTGCTTATGCATAACTTATGCATACCTATTAAATCTTATTTATAAAATTTTTATTACTTATTGCTTATGTATGCTTATGTATACCTATTAAATCTTATTTATAAAATTTTTATTAATTATTGCTATGTATACTTAATAGATATTATTTGCAGATGCATAGCATTAATTGTATTTCCTTGTTATTGTTAGTTAGTATTAAAGCTTATATTAAAGTACTAACCTCTATTTGTTTCTTAATGATACCTTTTAACCTAGGCCACTCAAGAGGAGATGAGCTCATCAGACAAGGGTTACTAGAGGGGCAAGCTATAATGCTAGCTGATCGAGGAACTCTGACCTAGTCACTGAGATCTACGGGGGATAGCAAGGGGTTCCAGTTCCTACTAATTTCCATTCCACCATCCCTATTAAAGTTCTTAGGTTGTTTAATGATTTCAATAGCTTCTCTGACCTTTCTTTTGAAATGGTGGTCTTCATTGGCAATAACCTTGGCATCTTCAAGGCATATATGGTGGTTAGTCTTACCTACATGCTCGGCTAAGGCTGAGGATCAGACCCTTTCATGGCGGAGGTCTGCGCTATGCTCTTTGAGTCTGATCCTTACAGATCTACCGGTTTCTCCTATGTATTGATCACCACATGAACATTTAATGATATATACCCCTTTTTGTTGCAGCTGCTCTTGGCTGTCCACCATCAAGCAAAGAATGAAATCGGTTAAGGACAGCCAAGAGCAGCTGCAACAAAAAGGGGTATATATCATTAAATGTTCATGTGGTGATCAATACATAGGAGAAACCGGTAGATCTGTAAGGATCAGACTCAAAGAGCATAGCGCAGACCTCCGCCATGAAAGGGTCCGATCCTCAGCCTTAGCCGAGCATGTAGGTAAGACTAACCACCATATATGCCTTGAAGATGCCAAGGTTATTGCCAATGAAGACCACCATTTCAAAAGAAAGGTCAGAGAAGCTATTGAAATCATTAAACATCCTAAGAACTTTAATAGGGATGGTGGAATGGAAATTAGTAGGAACTGGAACCCCTTGCTATCCCCCGTAGATCTCAGTGACTAGGTCAGAGTTCCTCGATCAGCTAGCATTATAGCTTGCCCCTCTAGTAACCCTTGTCTGATGAGCTCATCTCCTCTTGAGTGGCCTAGGTTAAAAGGTATCATTAATAAACAAATAGAGGTTAGTACTTTAATATAAGCTTTAATACTAACTAACAATAACAAGGAAATACAATTAATGCTATGCATCTGCAAATAATATCTATTAAGTATACATAGCAATAATTAATAAAAATTTTATAAATAAGATTTAATAGGTATACATAAGCTATACATAAGCAATAAGTAATAATTTTTCAAATAACACGTAAAAGGTATGCATTAACAATAATATTTACAAACAATATTTAATAGGTATACATCAACAATTCATAAACCATAATTAATAAAAAAATTTCAAATAGTATTTAAAAGGGTATACATAAGCCGCAATTAGTAATAATAACTATAATATTATTATTATAAGTATGAATATAGTTTAGGAAATACAATTAAATAATAACAAGTCCAATGTAAATAACAAAGATAAAAACTTATAAGCAATTAACTTTAACATAGCATAAAGGTGGGTATTAGTAATGAAAATTAATAATAAACAATAAATTATAAATAAATTGCAAATAAGTAATAAATACATGTATAATATAAGAACAGTAATATAAAGTATTAATTAATAGCTAGTATTAAAAGAGCATTAATTAGCAATAATAATCTCACATTAATAATTAATCTATTAATTATAATAAGGATTAATAATAACAATTAAATAAAAATAATAATTGGTTAATATATATAATTATATATTAACATGATATAATTTTGAAAATAAAAATTAAAATCTTAACAACATAGAAAATTCTAGTATTAATAAAAATCAGAATAATCTAAATAAAATTAAAATAAAACGAAAGAAAATAAAATAAAAGGTAAAATAAAATAAAATTGTTAGAAGTCGGCCTGTTCACTTTCCTAGACATTCTCATATTTATACCTACCATCTGCCTTCTTTTCTCCGCACAATTTATCCTGATGATGAGTCTGATTTTAGACTCGAAACGTCGATATAAATAGATGAGCACCGTGGTAAATCCGAACTCTTCTCAGAAACCAACCCACAGTAATCTGCAATCCAAAACAATAGGAGAATGTCAAAAAAATAGAACGAGTGTAAAACAAATAAAGAAACCTTCATACCACACTGTAATGTCCATATATAATTTCTTGTGAACATTCCTCCAAGCCATCTAGTAAAACAAAGTTCCTTTCGTCACAGAAGCCATCAAAACTAGGGAATTAGCCATGGCTACAGAGAGACCTAAATGATAACTCAGAACATACATGTGAGCGCTAGTGTGAGGCTACAGTGGATGGGGCAATACCGAGTGAAGGATCATGAAGTACACCTTCCCGAGGTCGTTGAGCTGCTTGAACCAAGGCAGACTTGACTAGGGATTACCAATAGAACAATGACCAAACTTATGAGAATCAAAACCCACAACATTCCTTTCAAGGTTGTTGTTGGCACCTTCATTTATGTAATTAATACGAGCCATGTGAGAAGCCACCACTCCATGTACCTCATGTGTGTGGAGGGTGGCAGAGTCCCATGTCAACATCATCCAGTTAATTTGCTGACATGGGTGGGGCCTGCTTCATTTTGCTCACATCTTGATCGAGGAATTTTTTTTAGATTCAATTAAAAAATGTTACAAAATTAAATTCAACTTATCCCTCTCGATGTTTGATATATTTGGGGTTAAAATGGATCTAGACAGGTTACTCAAAATGAAGAACATGTGCAATTCGGCCCTATATATATATATATATATATTATTTTCAA
>APFE031448239.1:186163-201585 GCA_000404065.3 Pinus taeda | reverse complement strand
ATCAATAGATGTCCAAAATATCATGAATAAATAAGTATCTCATATATGTTATGAGTCCACACATGATCCAAAGCACTGAGTCTTGAGTCCTTAGAAGCATATGCTTCTAAAAGTTTACAAAAAAGTTAAAAACTGCATACTAATCAGAAAAAAATCAGCAACTAAAAGTCTAAGACTCTTAAGAGTAAGAACTAGAAGCGATTCCATCTTAAGACATTGCAACATCTCTACAATATATAACACTCAACACAATCATAATATTTATAAGACATTGCAACATCTCTACAATATATAACACTCAACACAATCATAATATACAAAATTTTTCTAATTTTAAATAGAAAAATTAATTTTCCAAAACCTTATACAATTTATATTAAAATGTACCAAATATTAATACTCTATACAATTTCCTCTCGAGGCTCAATAATATTTATCCTTTCGTAACAAATACTTACCAATTTAATAGCAACTAACACAGAAGAGTTGGATTATAGTCAATATAATAATCGATCATTTCTCTAAAAGGTTTTTAAAAATATATAACTAATTTTAAAATTGTTTTTTGATTATGTTCATTGAACTCGAAAACCCAACTCTACAAATTAAAGCTCAAGACGAAACCGAGGGACGAGGCTTTCCCGAAGCTGTTCATGAAACAAGGCTCGCCCCACCCCACTTCTCGCTGCTCATTTATTTGGCCCACTAATACGGCACCTTTAGTGGATTAGGGTTTTTTTTTATTCATCCCCGTGGCAAGCGTAAATTCATATGTTTAAGTGGATTAGGGTATTTTTTTATTCATCAATAAATGAAGTCGCAAGTCTTGATTCAACGACGCACTTACATGATAATTACGCTACAATACATAGTTACCAAGTTTGAATCGACTCTTTCGAATCTAATACTAAAAAATTTAGGATATACATCTTAGATATTTTTTAAATTTTGAAATAAAAAAATCATAAATCGTCAAAATTATTCGACTTCTTTTTTAAATGGATTTCAAACATTAATTTCTAAAACAATGGAGCAAGATAATGAAAATTTTAATGTATGAAATTTATTTATATTATAGAATAAAGAAAAATGACAAAGAAAATTTAATAGTATCAATAACAAAATTTCAAAACTAAAATTTAATATAAAAAAATATTAAAAATATAATTCAGTCAACCTTTATCTACCAAAATTTTTATGTTTAAGCAGATAGATATAAACCAAAATAATATGTTTAAGTGGATTAGGGTATTTTTTTATTCATCCCCGTGGCAAGTGTAAATTCATCCCCATTAGCTTTTCAACCACGCTAATCGCTAATCCACGTTAGCTCCGGTAACATTATAAGGACAACACTCCGTCCAAAAATAGCACGCAACCGGTTCGCATAAAGGAAATGGCAACCGCAGGGTTGGCTCTCGTTCGACAAGGTACCCTTCACTTCGCTGGATCATGCAGACCAAACCCTGGTCATGGCAGCATTGGTTTCATTATCTATAATGACCATGATGCCTCTGTTTTGGACCATCAGCGCATATATTAACGCATATAATGACCATCAGCGCATATATTAACGATTGTTTCAGACCATCAGCGCATATATTAACGCATATAATGACCATCAGCGCATATATTAACGATTGTTTCAGACCACTCTGTTCTAAACCGCCGATTAATCGGCTTAAAAACAGAAATCGCGAGTCAAACTCGCGTTGACCACGAGTCAAACTCGGTCAACGCGAGTTGACTCGTAAAGTTCCAAAATGGCTCGTTTAGTGGCCGAGCAGATCCGGACTCGCGAGTAATCGTAGGAATCGGTGATTCCTGTTACACTGCTTCATTCTACCACAAAAACATGCTCTAATTAGAGAGAATCCAATATACTATGTTTTGAGGATAAAGCATTCCTTAAGAGGGTGGTAATGTTATAAACATAAGAATACTATAAATAATAATAAATAAAATAATTTCATTTAATTTAATGAAAGGTCAAAGGGCACATACCCCTTCAACTTTTGACCAACCAATCCTGATTCCTTACGAGTACACCGTCACAAGGCACATTGTAATCCATCATTCTCATCAATCAATCATTATTTCAATATATTCTTTTGCAGAAATATTTTGTCATCATGTAATAAACAGTGACTGTTTACTACAGATAACTACATTTATAACCAGGAGACATTTAGATAGAGCATTCTAGGGTTACTTATAAAAAACAGTGGAATTAATTTGAAACTTGATATTTGTCTTACGATTTTGAATATCAAATTATTTAATATAAAAAGAAATCATATTGTTTTCTTAAAGAAAAGAGAAGAAATTACAGAATATGTGAAAAATTACACTTCAAAAAAAAATCCAAAAGTAACATCATCAGAGTATATAACCTTAACAGCAAATCACATAAGGAAATGTAAGTTGTAGAGTCGAATTCAAGAATATTCTAGTGTCACAAAAAATTTGAACTTCACAGTTTATGTAGGCAATGCTACTAAATAATTTACATGTAAACCAAAAATAACCTCCATGTAATGATAATGAAAGAACTGTGTAAAAAACAATATTCCATGCGACCAAGAAAATTTTATACAATTCATAGTTTAGCAGGGGAATGCTTACCGTATGTGACGATACCACACACAAATTTGCCATGCGCACAACAGACTTATGGGGATTTGAATCATCTATGATGCACATATTATTGAGTCTACTCTCCATATTAGGTTGAGAGGAGCGTATCATTTCAAGGAACTACATTACAACAAAAACAGATATAAGCCCTCAAATTCTAACAGATGTATACAATATCTTAACTAGAAGGCCTGTCTTGAACACACAAAATAAAATAAGATACTCATGTGAATTCAAATGAATGATCGAATTCATAACTTGGAATAATATTAGCTATTAGCTCACCCGCTTGTTGATTTCCACTATTATCTCCATGTGACGAGGGAGGAGCTTAGCAATAAGAGCAACAGCCCACTTTTCCAAAGCTTCAGGAAGAACTGTATGGTTGGTGTAGGCAATTGTTCTGAAAATTAGAGTAAAATATTAACCACCTTTGAATTTAATGTTCAACAAATTTACAAAAAAATAAAAAAATAAAAAATACAAGGAAAATTTTCTCATATTATAAAATATTGGCTAATGAAATTAAAAAGCCACAATGGATCTAAAGGTTTGAACAGTTAACAGCTTGCCTTGATGTTACAGCCCATGCTTCATCCCATCCAAGTCCTTCTTGATCCATTAGGACCCGCATTAACTCAGGAATAGCTAGAGTTGGGTGTGTATCATTCATTTGTATTGCAACCTTACTGGGAAAGTCTGACCATACAATATGCTCACTGTCATGTCTTCTCTCCTTGAATCTTGCTATTATGTCCTGCAAAGAATAAAGATCAAGTCAAAGATCAAGTATAATTACCTTAAAAAATGTTGATCATGGCCGAAAACCTATCACAAGCAAAGAAAAACAAATCAAAATATTATTGAAGACTGAAGATTCGAAACACCTAGGTCCACGTTAATGAGAAATTAAAAATTAAACTTATTGGCAAGTGCAAAAAAGTGAACAGGGAATTAAAGAGGTTAACAAAAAGCAATCCCATCAAGTGATGGCAGGATGTTCTCTCTATGAAGGGATTATAAGTCAATTTTACTTCGGCTTTGACTCAAATTAAGGTTCATCATAGTTGGAGTAGGATCTCTTCCTTTATAACATAGAATTGATTCTCAATTGGCATTAAAATGTTTGACAATGATCGTATATTCATGGTGTTTATATGGATCTTGTTAGTTTGGCAGCTCAGTGACAAATTCCAATCATTGGACTACATTCCTTTTTTCCAAGAGGACCAAAATTGACCTTTGAAGCACTGAATTTGGAAACAAAAAAAATGTATTTTTGAAGTCAAGCCCACAAGTACAAAAATTGTCAAGGTCAGCCTAAGGACAGATTGCCCTCCTCCAACGCACATAAATACAAGTGACCTCAAGCTCATTTGGACATCAACATAACACATCATCTCTTCTTCTCTCTGAAATTTAAATGGTTCATAAAGGTCTGAGGTGGCTTTCATTTCACATGTGCAAGGGTCCAAGGAGACATTTTCTGCGTTGACTTTTCAGCTCCAAGGTTTAACTTCAGTTTGACCGAGTTTGACTTCATCATTTGACTTGCTTTGACTGGAAAAATTTCGATTTCTTCAGGCCGAGTTGACTGTCACAAAAACCGAGATGATCTGGGTTGTTTCACTAGCATTGACTTCAGGGTTGACCACAGGTTTGACTGCAGAGAAAATTGCAGACCGAGTTTGAGTGGGTGTTTTTAACGTGTTATGGGTTGACATTGACCAGCACTTGAGGCCGCATTTATTGCTGATTTGACCAAGTTGTTCGGCTGAGTTGACCGTTGACTTTGTGGACTGGTTAGGGCACACTTTCACTGTTGTTGACTTGGAGAAAATTGCAGATTGTAACAGTTGATCAGATTTGACTATTTCATCATTGTCACATTGAATCTTGGTTGGTTGATTAGTTGATAAGTCCAGCCTTTGACTTTGACTCTTGTTTATGGATTGGGCTCATTGTACTCTCTGCTGAACATTTTATGACAATCTAATTGAAGAAGAAATTTCAAAGGGTTTTCCCCCTTATGGGGTTTTTCCTTGGTCTTTGTCATTTGACAAGGTTGACCATGCATATGTCAACAGTTCTAGGAAGCAGTGTACACAGCAATAGATAAAAAAAATTGAAATCATTGTCATCATTGTAATCCCAAATTCTGCAATTTTATTGTAAAAATGATTCTATTATGACTATGAAGCCATGTAAAAACACTTAGGTAAGCCTTTGATTCTCAACAAAGAGTTTCACTCTAGGGAGTTTTTAGCCTCCCTAATTATTTGTGTTTCTAAACATGAATAATTAGCAAAGTTTTTCTCCAAAGCATCCCCTAAAGCTAGAGTGTAATCCTCTGATAAGGTCTTAAGTGAGTCTTGGTGTTGTTGAGTCTGTGTTTTTATCATACTAGATCATGTGTCTTGTGTCACAGAATTTGGTTGAGTAAAAGGGGTCATATGTTTATTGTAAAATTCCCCTTCTATGGGTAATTATTGTAATATATTGATGTAAAAGTGTTGTCTAGGAATATTTCTGGTGAATGGTTACTTATAATTAGAACACCATTGCCAAATTATTTTTAGACCCACTTAGAGGGTGGAAAAATATGTGTAATCCCCTCTTGAGTCTTTTATTTAATTTTCTAGTAAAAATAAAAAATAAAATTAGCCAGAAATTTGTTGGCATTATGACTAATGTGTTGTCTTTGATGGCAACCTACTTGATGAGTTGTCTTTTGATGGCAACCTACTTAATAAACATGTCAACATAATGGTAGCAAGATGAGTATTCAGATCAATATAGATGTGATTTAATCAACGGCTAAGATTAAATTAGACTTGATCCTCATCACTTAGAAGATTCTCACCCATATTTACATTAATTCACTTTAATTATTTTAATTTCCTAAGTTTTAACTTAAGCACCATTAAAAATAATTAACTATTTGAATAGCATGCACTCCGGAAGGAATTTCTCCAAACGATTTCTGGGTCTTGGAGATCTCATGTGTTTTAGCCCCTCCACAAAATTTCGGAGCTAGAACACACCTGATGCTACCCAAAAAATCAACACTCCCTTTTAGCAAGGAATGTGCTCTAGCAATACTTTCCAATAGAAGTAACACACTAATCCACGGCATCGGTCCCCTGTGTTGCTGATGATGCTCAGCCTGCTGCCCCTCATCCACTGCGCTTTTGTAATCTGTACTGCTACCCTTGCCACTACCACTATCACTACTACATATGTACTACAAGTCCCTCTCAATATGCTACATCATGCTACTCATAGCACTGCCACTGCTAATTGTTGCACTACAACTCAGTTGCTGAGAAGCAAGCAACTGAAAAGTCACCCAAAAATTGTCATGGGTCAGTTTGGATGCCCCGTGACGCTAAAGCTCCCTCTGTTGCTAATCTGTGTTGACCCTCTAATGCTACTGCGTTGTTGTATCTGCTCTGTGCCTCCCACATTGTTGCAACACTCCACTGCGCCACTTCAGACTCTGGCACTCTAGCTCTACCACTGTTGCTCCAACATCCCTCGCACCAACTAACTCCCATCATTTTACTACTATCATTAAGGGCTCCCGTAGCCGTATGTGATTCAAGAGTTCAGGCACCTCAAGGATCCTGCCCTTTCTGTAGTCCTTCCTACTACAACTCAATATCGCCCCACCTCTTCTCTAGAGGTGCTTGAGCACTCATGGCGTAATCATCATCGTCCTCTTTGTCAGCTTGCGTTGGAGCAGCCTTTGAGTCAGACTTCTCTTCTTTGCCCTTCTTCTGAGGGCAGTGCGTGGCGAAATGACCCATTTCTCCACATCTAAAACATCTGACTTTGGATATGTTATTCTTTCTCTTTTGCCGCCCTTGTTGTCCTTCTAATGCGAGAACTGCATTCACCTCTTCCTCCTTCTTGACTCTAATCCCTTTTTTGTTGCTTCTCGCCTTAACCAACCGTCTGATCTCTTCCTATCGAAGATTTTCCCACATCTCCTCGAAGAGAAGCCTTGCCCAAGATGCTTTGGACAAAGGTTTCCCAGTCTTCAATGACTACATTCAAGGCAATCCTGACCATAAATTCAGGATCTGGTGTAGCCCCTTTGGAAGTTAGCTGGTCATGGATCCTTTGCAACCTGAGAAGGAAGGGATCGATTTCTTCTCCCTTCTGCATTTTAAATTGTCTCAGTTGACTCTCAAGCAACATCTTCTGTTGAATGTAAGTTCTCTCGTACAATGTGGTCAAGGCCTCCCACATTTCCCTCGTTGTGTCCTTAGCAATATGTGGGATCACATGATCTTTGACCTAGTCCAAGATCATGCACGTTGCTTTTGCCTGAGCCTCCTCGTACTTCTTGAGATGATTAGCATCAACCAGAATAGCAGCCGTCCTCAAGGCATAATCCTTGATGAGAATTTTATCCAAAACTGTCAGGATCATGGCCTTCCAGATGATGAAGTTATATGCTCCATCCAACCAGTCCTGATCCCTGAGTCCGTTAACGGCTATCTCTGCTCAAATGAATGTCGAACTAGTTCCCTTCTCCCTCTTTTGTTGCTGCCCCAACAAAACTCAGATCTGGATTTATTTGGCACTAGAAATCCTCTAAGGAACAATCTCCCTCTGAATTTTGATTTTCTTCACAGAAATCCTTCTGCCAACCACTATCGAACCACCCCTCTCTGATCTCTCTTTGCTACTACTCAGCACTAGATCTAGATTTCTTGGCAAGAAATCTTCTGAGAAACTGATTCCCTCTACTTTGCTTCTGCCCCACTAGGTACTATTCTACACCAATAGAATCAGCACCCCACCAACAACTCCACATGAAATTTTGCAGCAACAGCGTCACCTAATCAAGCTGATGTAGGCTCTGCGTGAGCCTCTTTTGGTGACTGCATCACCCTTCCTTTGCTCTCTCGACCAAAAACTGCATTGTCTCTCGAGACAGTTGTCTTCACTCACATATTTTCCTTTGTCCTTTCGTTGATGGCTTCAATCTTCCTTGATCTGCAATTGCTCTAATACCATGTGAAAAATTTTGAATCTAACAAATCAAAAATCCTATTGCAGTAAAATGATTTGCATTACCTACTTGTATTCTTCATTTTAACAAGTTATTTTCAGAAATATTCAGAAAATATTAATGCAAATACACTGCAGCCTACACCAATATACAGATCAAGTACTGAAAAAATAAATGAGACAACCACACAAAGGACACACTTATTTTTGGACTAAACGTCCCCGGAAAAATCCAGTGTGGGAAAACCGGTGCAGCAGATATGAGGGTTTTATTATTAAGCAGATTTCTAAATAGAACTAGGGTACCAAATCCGACTCACCCAACAGAGAATAAACCTGGCAGAAGTACCTCTATCCGGAGACATATATTTTGGCATGTTGATTTGGGTAGCATCGGATGTGCTCTAGCCACGAAAATTGGTGGAGAGGTTGGGACACATGAGATCTCCAATACCCAGAAAGGATTTGGGCAGATTCTAAACAGATCAGGAGATATTAAAATAATTAATATTTTTAATGGAGTCCGTAATTCTAAACTTAGGGAAAATAAAATATTAATGTGTATTCATATGAATCTGTGTTAGAGGGGTCCAAAAGACATGGATCAAGCCAGACCTAATCTTAGTCGTTGATTAGGGACTTAATCTCGGTCGTTGATATGTCAACAGGAAAAGTATAAGAGGAGGTTTGAGGGTCACTTGGAAAGAACACCAGAGTGATTAGAAATTCTATTCTCTAGAGCGGGGTTTGCTAAGAGAGATAGAATTAGTGATCGAGGAGCAGCTGAGGGGCATTGAGTATAGAGAGACAAAGAGGGCAGAGATAGTGTCAGGATAGGAGGAGAACATCTAGAGAGAGAGATGTAGGAGCAGCCAGTGCTCACGCAGGGCCACACAGAGGCAGCAAAGTGTTGTGCAGAGCACCAGAGGGGCCAACATCACTGACGGAAAGGCTCAGGGAGCTGACGCAGGGCCTCCTAGGGCTGACGCATGCCAAGATAGGTTGACCTAGTGCCAGTGTTGGGCTAGGAGAGGCTGACACAGTCCAGATTGGGTAGACGTTGGGGTTTTTGGGGCAAATTGGTGCTAAGTAGCTGCCGGAAGGATTATCCGGGGTTTCAGCCAGTAGATTTGTCAGAAGCAGAGAGATATTACTGCTGAGGAAATTCTCTGTTGGGTAGGCCAATTTTGACACCCAGATTGTAATCTGATATTGCTTAATAAGAAAACCCTCAGATAGTTGCATCGGTTTTCCCACATTGGGTTTTTCGGGCGACATTACCACAAAAATAATGGTGTCATGTGGTGTGTTTGTTCTTGTTTCTTTTAGTCGTTAATCTATAATATGTTGAGCATGCACTAGTGTTTATTTTCAGTATTTACTTTGTAAATAACTTGTTAAGGAAAAATAACAAGTAGGTAGGAATAAATCAGAAGAAGTGCATGAAGGGTTTCTAACTAGTAAACTTAAAAACTTCAACATGGTATCAAAGCGAGATTGTAGATCACAGGAGGACTAAAAGACATCAGCGGAGTGGAGCAGTAGCCGCTGAAAATAGTTGTCCTGAGGTGACAAAATTTGTTTCTAGCAGCACAGAAGCCAAGGGAGTGTGACGCAGAGCCACGCAGAGGAAATCGGGAGCTATGCAGAGCCCCAGAGAGGCCAGCGTTGCTGATACAAAGGGCCAGAGGCTGACCTAGGGCACCCCAAGGTTGACACAGACCCATCTAGGGTGACACAAAGCCAACATGAGGCAGAGAGGGGCTGACGCAGTTCACATAGAGGCAGTTGTTGGGGTCTAGAAGGCTGCAGGAATATTGCAGAGTGGAGTTGGTGAGGTATTGTAGTCAGAACAAAACCTGATAGAGCAGGGCCAGAGGAGTTGTTACCGAGGGTTTCTAGCTGAGGAACTCGAATCAGTAATACAGTTGCACAAGACGATCAGAGTAGGGGGGATCTCGACAAGCGGCAGAAGGATTTCTAGGAGGGAAATTAGGACTCAAAGGGAGTCTAGAAGAGAACTTCTAGACGGGAAGTAGAGAGTCGAGACTCAGAGGAGTTGAAAGGAGAACTTCCAGGAGGGAAGTAGAGGAGCATCATGACACCACACAGAGTAAGAGACTAGGATAGACTGGACGAAGCATCAAACTTCACAGTCTAGAAGGCCAGAATCTTATCAGTGCTTGACAGGAATCGTGTGAAGAACTTCACCTTAAACATAATAGCTGTCCCAGTCAACCCCACAGTGATAATGACAGGTACGAAGAGGCGATGGCGAGGGCCAAGTGCATTATCCTTGAAGGGGTCAAGGATCATGTGGTACCACATATAGCAGAGAAGGAAACAGCATTTGAGATGTGGGAGGCTCCAAAGAAACTGTACTAGCATACTTCTGGGCAGAGAAGAATGTTGCTCGAAAATTAGATGAGGTCATATCAGATGAACAAGGGACAGTCGATAGACACCTTCGTCGAAGGATTGAATGAGATCCGAGATCAATTGACTGCTATAGGGGCAACACCGGATCAGGAGCTTATGGTGAGGACAGCGCTAAATGCTGTCTCAAAGGACTGGGAAGTATTTGTCCAGAGTATACTGTCAGTCGAAGACAGGTAGCAGCAGCAAGGGGATCAAAGTCAAGCAGGAGGAGGAAGATGTGGCCCTAACATCTGAAGGGAAGCAGGAAAAGTGGAAGAAGAAAGATCTCTCCAAGATCAAGTGCTTCCACTGTAGGGAGCTAGGTCATTATGTGACCCAGTGTCCAAGGAAGAAGAGTAAGGGAGAGTCTTCCGAGACTAAGGCAGCGCCAGCAAGGGCAGAGAAGGAAGTGTTGACAGATGATTGTGCCATGAGTGCACATGCACCACTTGAGCAAAAGTGGGGAGACATCAAGCTGTAGTCAAGAGGACTACAGGTGATGAGGGGCAGGATCCTCGAGGTACTCAGCCTCTTGGATTAGACCTTGCTATGAGAGCCCCGACGAGGAGTAGCAGGATTGGCTGGGAGGGTAGAGACAGATGCGAATGGAGCAGCAGAGAGAGCTACAGTGCAGGAGTCTCAAGACAACGCAAAGCTAGCAGGCTGCAGCAATGCAAGAGGCACAAGACTGTTGCACCAGTGCAGGAAGCCACAGAGAGGTGTGCAAAGGTGCGAGATGCAGGGAGTTTTTGCAGCAGTGCATAGGTCAGAGAGAGGGAGCACTTGTCAACGACAAAGGGAGCTTCAGCATCAGTGGGTGTTTCTAGCTCAATTGGGAGATCAGTTACTTACTTCTCAGTAACTAAGTTGCAGTGCAGCAGTGGGCAGCATGATGCAGCATGATGAGAGGAGGTGTAGTGCGGATGCAGTGCTGGGAGAAAGGACCAACAGCAGCATAGATGTAGAGGGAGTTGTCGTACAAATGTAGCAATGGCAATGGCAGAACCATGGGCAGCAGTACAAGATGCAGCAGTGCAGAGGATGTTGGGCAGGAAGGCCTAGCATCGGCACAGGTACCAATGCCGAATGATAAGAGCAATACTCATTGAGTAGTATTGCTAGTGCACAGTCCTCGCTAAGTGTTGATTTGGGTTAGCATTAGATGTGCTCTAGCCACGAAAATTGGTGGAGAGGTTGGGGCACATGAGATCGCCAATACCCAGAAAGGGTTTGGGCAGATTCTAAACAAATCAGGAGATATTAAAATAATTAATATTTTTAATGGAGTCCCTAAGTTTAGAAATATTAATGTGTATTAATATGAATATGTGTTAGAGTGATCCAAAAGACATGGATGAAGCCAGATCTAATCTTAGTCGTTGATTGGGGACTTAATCTCGTTCGTTGATATGTCAACAAGAAAAGTATAAGAGGAGGCTTGAGGGTCACTTGGAGAGAACACCAAAGTGATCAACCATTCTATTCTCTAGAGCGGGGTTTGCTAAGAGAGATGGAATCAGTGATCGGGAAAGCAGTTGAGGGGCATTGAGTACAGAGAGACAGAGAGGCAGAGATAGTGTCGAGATAGCAGCAGAGCAACCAGAGAGAGAGGCGAGGGAGCAGCCAATTCTCACGCAGGGCCATGCAAAGGCAACTAAGTGTTGCGCAGAGCACCAGAGGGGCCAGCGTAGCTGACACACAGGCTCAGGGAGCTAACGCAGGGCCTCCTAGGGTTGACGCAGGCCAAGATAGGCTGACGCAATGCCAGTGCTAAGCTAGGAGAGGCTGATGCAGTCCAGATTGGGCAGACGCTGGGGTTTCTGGGGCAAATTGGTGCTGAGTAGCTGCTAGAAGGATTATCCGAGGTTTCAGCAAGTAGATTTGTCAAAAACAGAGGTATTACTGCTAAGGAAATTCTCTATTGGGTAGGTCAGTTTCGGCACCCAGATTGTACTCTGATATTGCTTAATAAGAGAACCTTGGATAGTTGCACCAGTTTTCCCACATTGGGTTTTCTCAAGAACATTAGTCCAAAAATAATGGTGTCATGTGGTGTGTTTGTTCTTGTTTCTTTTAGTTGTTGATGTGTAATATGTTGAGCATGCACTAGTATTTATTTTCAGTATTTACTTTGTAAATAACTTGTTAAGTAAAAAGAACAAGTAAGTAGGAATAAAACAGAAGTGCATTAAGGGTTTCTAACTAAGTAAACTTAGAAACTTCAACATGGCAGATCCAGCAACTGGATGATCAAACCCCACAGATGACTGCGTTGTCCCCAATGTTGTGCAGCAATCGTTGTTCTCAACTCTACGCTGGAACTGCGTCACCTCCTCTAGGAGTTGTGTCACCCTCTTGGGGAGCCTTCCTGGCTCAAAAATCGATATGCTGAATTGATGCTCGATCTGCTTAACAGAAACCCCAGCGCTACCTCTATGTGACTACGTCAACCCTCGAGCCTCTGCGTCACCTTCCTGGAGTTATGTTGTCTCTCCCTGGTGTTGCGCTGCCTCTCTGTTATGTATTCTCAGACTTGGACGAAAGTCTCGCTGCCGAACTACCCCTCTCTACACTAGAAGCTTACTCTGAAATTCTCAACTGTTGGACACCTAATCCTAAATGGGTTAGTGTGGAAGCTAAACAGACTAAGTAGTCCAAGGGACCTTGGGATGTGAATCCCAACGGTCACCATATTGTACTATAAATGTACATCTATTGTTAATAAAAATGCAATGCATGCTTTATCTTTTCTATTCTTTCTTGTTGTCCATGTCTGTTTAACATGGTATCAGAGCGGGCGATTGCTGGCCTTGCTCATATTTGAGCCACTTGTTTTGTTTTGTGGCCTTTCTGCATGATTAGTCCTAACATTTCTGCTCCATGTCAGAAGTGTTTCCTCAGTTTAATCCCCTAGAATTCTGCGCTAAAAGGAATTCCCCTTGAATAGTGATTTATCTAACCATTTGTGTTGTCTGGGAAAAACGCTTATGCGCTACTGTGTAGTAACGCCTATTCTCTCCCATTTTTTGATACCATTGTGTGTGTTATTCTCTGCATTTCTCTGTATCTACCAGCTCATGTCGGTGACTGCGAAGCAGTGGGCACTGTATCTGTGATTTGTCTTGAATCATTAAGGACCTCTATGCAGAGAAGGGCATTAGAATCAAATCCAGCGTTTCCATTATGAAATCCTGCACGTCCAGCGTTTCCATTATGAAATTCTGTATTAGTTAAACGTTACTTGAGCACTCTGACACGTCCTGGTTTGTTAGATAAACGTTACCTGACCTCTATCTGACATGGTATCTCTGCGCTCCCTGGCAGCCTGGTTTGAACGCCTGAACTGCTCCTGTTGAATGCGTTATGGTTTATTGAACGATGTTTATTGAACGCTGTCTATACCCCTGAACTGGCTTGTTCCTCCAACCACGGCAAACTCACGCCAAGGCCGATCGAACCTCTAGATTCCTTGAATCTGTAGGGTGCTGCCGTTATACTCCATATTCAGGAAGGAGATCGAGTGTGTTTTTAATTCAAGTGTCCGGAATGATTGATGGGAGCACTATACTAAAGCAGCATTGTATTAAGGCTTTTCCTTTCGGTGCATGTTACGAGGGTTTGCATACATCTTCGTGGAGCCTCTCTATGCAAGGATATTCTCAATCGGAATTTGCAGAGATCTGCTCGTAGCAACTGTGTTGGAGCCATGAAGGATGAGATAAACAAAATAGTTTCAAATATGGGTTAAAGCGAGAGTGAGAAAGAGTTGTAGAATGAAATTTAGTTGAAGAGCTGGATCCAACGATCAGACCCGTCGAGTAATTCACACTCTATTATTAGAACTATGCACGGATTATGATGCGGCAAACAAGTTGGAGGAAATACTATGGCGTTGAATTGTGTGTAAAATCTACATTGAACGTGCAAGTGTCTCATTGATACTGAGTTGGTGTATTTGAATAACTGAAACATAAAGGTGCAACTAGTGATAAATCACTCGGACCAACTTCAGCTCACTAGAAATCGTAAACGTTTAACAAGCCTGCTTTTCAAATTCCTGTCATCAACCAGAGAAAGCAGAATTCGAACCGGCTGTCTATGAAGATAGGACCAAGCTTCAACGAAAAAAAAAAAAGGTTGTGGTTTATATATTAAAAGCTGTGCGTTGTATGTGTGCAACCCACATCATCCTACGCTTGGTTGAGCCTCCATCCACAGTCCAATTGCTTGAAGGAATGGCGAACTGAAGATGTCATGATTGGGGTGTACCTCCGTCTTCACGCGCCTGCCTCTACTGTCATTTTCAGAACCACCTTCAGCCTCATCAAATCTTCTATCTGCGTCGAGGGATTGTCACCCTCAGGAAACTACTTGATCCTCGGGTCTCTTCATGTACCCTGTCCATTAAAAATTTCTTGCATGTGGGATTTACCTTGGCGATGACATCTCTGTCTTGATTTATTGTTTTAATGTTATGGAATTGGAGCCTCCTGCATGATTCCATTTGCCCGCATTGCACTTGGAATGTATGTGACTGCTTGGTTGGCCAAAGAGTCTGCCAGCGTTTTTAGTTCTCTTAGCACATGTTTAGTTTGGATTCAGGTGAAGGAGGAGAAGCTGGTCAACGAAAAAAAAAAAACTGTGGTCATATGTGCGCTGTGGGTCTACATTGACCAATATATATATTATATAAGTTGTGCTTTGTATGTACGTTGTGGTTTATATATTAAAAGCTGTGCGCTATGGTTATATGTGCGTTGTGGGTCTATGCTTAGAAAGATATACGTTGACCAATATATATATATATATACTATGGTTTTCATTTATGAACTGAGTTTGTAGATATTTGAATGCGTTGAATGGATGGAATATGCTGGATGTATTATATGAAGATCTTGCTTGCTAATGAATATTCTAATCACAAAGTTTCGTGGAGTCCAGCAAAATGTTGAATTTTTGAAGGGCTGTTGTGAGAAGTCAGAACAGTAAGCGCTGGAGAATTCAATGAATGATAGCGTTGGAGAATTCAATGAATGATAGCGTTGAATGCTAAGTTGATAATGCCTGTTGCGAGTTTGAATAAGGAGAGTAAGTAGGCTACTATCCACTGTATGTTGCATTTAATTTGCTATTGGATAATATAAGTTTGTTTGGAGACTGTTACTACATGTGGAAGCATTAAAAATAATGTACAGTGAATAAGCTTACGAAATCACCCACCTTGGAGAACATTGTTTGCACATCAGGGTTTATCTATTGAGATAATGGCCAAACTTGAAGATGCATTAAAGTTATTGAATATCCTAATTCATTCCACTGTTGATGAGATGGTTAAGATCAACAAA
>APFE031448239.1:164138-186143 GCA_000404065.3 Pinus taeda | reverse complement strand
GTTGGACACCTAATCCTAAATGGGTTAGTGTGGAAGCTAAACAGACTAAGTAGTCCAAGGGACCTTGGGATGTGAATCCCAACGGTCACCATATTGTACTATAAATGTACATCTACTGTTAATAAAAATGCAATGCATGCTTTATCTTTTCTATTCTTTCTCGCTGTCCATGTCTGTTTAACAACCCACGCCCTAGATTTTTGATCTAGCTCAAGTGTTGCTCTCCTTATGTATATTCTCCAACCGACCCCAAGCTTTCCTTTATACTTTTCTTGTTGAGGAATCAAGAGCCTTGATCTAATCTCTAATCAATAGCTAAGATTAAATTAGACTTGATCCTCGTCACTTAGAGGCTTCTCACCCATATTTACATTAATTAACTTTAATTATTTTGATTTCCTAAGTTTTAACTTAGGCACCATCAAAAATAATTAATTATTTGAATAACATGTACTTCGCGTGGAAATTCTCCGAACGATTTCTGGGTCCTTGAGATCTCATGTGCTCTAGCCCCTCCATAAAATTTCAAAGCTAGAGCACATCCAATGCTACCCAAAAAATCAACAAAAAGAAGTCAAGAAACTCCAAGTATGAAAGTAACTTAGCTACTAGTCAATCTAAATACATTCTTATTTCAGCCTTTTCTGGTTCTTCTCCGCTAGATTCATATAATAGCTAGCTAGTAGATAGTGGGCCTTATATACCTCTCCAAGTATAAGGAAGTCCTCTAAAATTTGGTTGAGAGGGAGACGAGTTTGAATATTATTCTTGGAGACAACTCCACTCATCCTATTAAGTGCTTTGGTTCTATTAAATTTCATTTTGGCTCTGGGGAATTTGTTTTGCTCCATGATGTGATGTATATGCCGAGGTTGAAGAAGAATTTAGTATATATTTCTTCCTTAGAAGACAAAGGAATGAGAGCAGCCTTCATCAATGGAAAAGTCCTCTCCGGGCCGAAGGAATCCCAAATGAGAAAGAATTTTACATTGGGATCTAGAATTGGAGGACTCTATAGAGTGAATGGAAAACCTCTTCTAGCTATGGTCCACGACACTAATCATCAAAGTGAGCTATGGCACTGAAATAAAGATAAGTCAAGGGGAACATTCCCCTCTAGCAGGATCAAGACCAATGATAATCCCAAATAAAATGAAGTAAGTTGTAATAGAACAGGTTTGGAAGGATGTTATGGCCGAAGAATTGATTATGAAGAAAGGCGTATGTGATCTTGTTTTGAGACCTCAAGGAAAGTCTAATGCAACTTCAAAATGGCTATACAAGATGAATCATGAAGCGGATGGAAGCATTGAGAAGTACAATTGAGTAGCCACAGGGATTTGAAGCATGAGACAGGAAGACTCGCATTTGCAAATTGACGAAAGAATTGTGTTTTGAAGGAAGCTCCTCGAGCCTGGTATGCCCGAATTGACAGATATGTGGTGAAGCTTAGATGTATGAGAAGCAGTGCCAATTTGAACCTCCACTTCAAACTAGTCCAAGGTATGACTTTGATTTGGATTTTATAGTTGACGATCTATTCTTGACAGGTAATGAGCCTCTGATGATTCAGCAGAAGGAGTTGGCTTATGAGTTCGAGATGAAAGATCTTGATCTGAGACAAACTTCTAAAGCTATGAGTCTCCATGGATACACCAATGATGATTGGGCTAGAAATGTTAGTAACAGGAAGAGCACATTTGGGTGTTGCTTGGGATCTACTAAGATATCATGGATAAGGAAACATAAATCCGTTGCATTAACCATGACCAAGGCAAGATACATTGTTAGCTTGGAAGAGTTGTTTGAGCAAGTCCTAGATACGATAGTGATATATCATTGTATCTGAGCACACTGAGATCAGATATCATTACATACCTGATATGGTGCAGAGAGGAGTTGTGAAACTCTGTCATACTTCATCTAACAAGCAGATTACAGACATGGAGCAGCTTCGATAGATGGATGTGACCCTCCTGTGTAAGGGTCTCAACTGATCAAGGACACTGAGCTATGCTCTTCCCCCCTGTCTGAGCTCCTAGGGTGAGGAATTGAGCCTTAGAGCTCCCAAGGTTGAGGAACCATTGGATTTGACAGAGTATACCCCAAGTTGGCATCTGCCTTTCCCACCTATCTGGCCAATGGGTGTTGGTTGCTTGAGTTAGGCGCAATCGTTACCACTTATGGTAAGTGGCGTCCCACTCAAGCTAGAGATGCAGGTGTTCTACCACTAACTCTTGAGGGTCAAGTTGGGAAGATCAGCAGATAATAGGATAGGCATAATCCTTACCATTTATGGTAAGTGGTATCTCTCCTATTATCGCCAGACAATGGGATAAGCACAATCCTTACCTCATAAGGTATGTGACATCCCCCTATTGTCTATAGGATTCTCGGGTCATAGCATTGGCTCCTTGCTTGCAGAGATACTCATGTCCTAGGATTGGCTCCTCGCTGGCAAAGATTCTCGGATCGTAACATTGGCTCCCTGATGGCAAATGATTCTCGGGTAGTAGCATTGGCTCCCCACTAGGAGAGATTTCCGGGTAGCAACATTGGCTCCCCACTAGCAGTTATTCTGGGTGGTAGCAGTAACTCCCAGATGAATATAGAGGGTGGTAGTTGAAGCTCCCATATGATTCTTCTTCTTTAGATTTGAGAATGATTCCGCAAATACAGTCAAGAAGAGATGAGACATGATTTGATGATTTCTGCTATGTGATTTCAAGTTGGACTTCTAAGGCATATATATATATATATATAATATAATATATAATATGATAGATAGATAAAGATGATATATTATATATATATATATAGGTCTAGGTGTTGGCCTTAACTAGGGACAACCTCCATGAAGTTAAGTTTATAAGAAAACTGTGTAAGCCAACCTATAGCATGAACTAATTTAGTCCTAAGGTGTTATGGTTGGCCTGATCTAAGCCTTAATATCATTATTATATTTGATGAGTTGGCCTCTTGGAGGAGTTTCATTGGTTGTTTTGGATGTTGGGTTTGCTATGAGGCCTAGTTTGACCACCCTTTGGAGGCCTACTTGCCCAAAATTTGAGGTCATCACTGAAGGATGACTTGGGCAATTCTTCTCACATCCTATGAGGCAGCATATCATGGGAAGGGCTCTTTGTGTGGATTTAAGGGTTCGTTTATCCATTACTATGATAAAAGAGCTATTGAAGCCCTTGTGTCCTATTACCACACAATCTAGCAGGACCTAAGGAGGGAAACCCTATAGAACAAAGAGCTAGACTAAGTGATAACAATGGGACAATGGCCCATTGTCACCGCAACCAGTGTCCCCTACTCTTTATAGACTTTCAACAATGGGAGGAGTCAGAGGTCGATAGATAATCACCTTTGATTGATATTCTAAGGTTTATGGTGCTAGGTGATAAGAAAAAGTCTATCAAAGAAAGCTCTATATGATGTTTCAACACTTCAAAAGGGTGTTCACTCTCTTTAAGGGACCTAGAGGAATCTTGCACAAGACCTAGGGTTTTATGAATAATCGTGGGAAGAAATGCTTCCAAGATGAATGCAATGAGAAGAAAGGGATTTTCAAGATTTATTCCTATGAACACTAAGCTCATACAACCCTCAAAGAAGTCCCCAAATCAAAAGAATGCAAGTTACGGCTTCCCTTCGAGGGCACACCTAGGGAAAAGTTTTTATGGATGAAACCTCAAGAGATGACTACCAAATTTTGAGTTCTTGTAGACAAGACTCTAAACTTGGGGTAGATGCTCCCAGCATCCGCCTTCCACTTTCTAGAGAATTTCACTCTGTGCCCTAACCTACCCATCCAAGAAGATGGGACCGAAATTTTGGAAGGAGAATTTATGGAGAAAAGAAGGTTTGATCACCAAATGGCTTGGGCCAGTGCCTTTTTCTTTGGGCTATGGAGTCCTAGATGCTTTAGATTTGCTAATTTTTCCTTCAAGGAGGTTAAAAGTTGATGCCCTAGCTACCAACCTTCAACAATTACCTACTATTAGGATATGGAGTTTCATGAAGAAAAATAACATTTCATCACTAAGAACATTCATTGCATGTTATACCATGAATAATATATGCAAGAAGCAACCAAATAGCTTCCAAAAATTTCTTCGACAAAATTAGGGCACAAAAGCATTTACTTTAGTTGTAGCAATTACATACAATAGACAATTTCAAAGAAAGATTTCATTAAAAAAAATGGACTTACAAGATAATCATGCAATATATCAATCCGTATTCAAGAAATAGCTTCAAGACAAAACCAGAAATCAGCTCCAAATGCCTAAGTGCATCCAAGCTACTCCAAAAGCTCTGTAAAGAAAAAGTGTGAATTTGCCAAGAAGGTTGAAATTTCCAAGTGTGATGATGATCTCTTACAAAAGAACTTGTGTTCTATTTATATGAGACTCACTAAGTCGAATTAGCCTAATTAGCCCCCAAAACATTAAAATAATGAGCAAGAAAACAAACCTTGGTCACAAGCCAACCAAGTAGCTTTCATAAATTATGAATTAGCCATCCATATGCTAGCCGAATTGATGACTTCATGTTGATGTAGGGCCGTTGGAGGGCCACATTGAGTCCTCTAGGTGCCAAGGTGTGAGAAAGGAATCCATAAATCACAAATTAGGGGATGGCCCCTAATTCTCCATGCAAGTCATCATGTGGGGCCCCAAAGTGGTTTTGGGGCACAAATGTTGGCATCATAGGCCTCTTGATGATAAATAAGCTTGTATAATGCTCCAAATGAGGGCTTTGATGATGGTGCTTGCCCTCCCATGTCTCAAGGGTGAGACAAACCTCCTTAGGGCCTCAGATCAGCTGCCACTCCATAATGGTATGCCAAATGGGCACACTAATCCAAGTGCATAATCTCATGAATAATGTGGGGAAATAAACAAATTGTTGAAGGTGCTGAGAGTGCCCATGGTGTGAAATGATTATCTGCACATGATGGGAGTCCGTTGGTTCTCAACACATCCCCTATGGTGTCAATATAATCCTCTAGTGGACTTGGGCCCCACTTAAGTTGCCCAACCCATGATGAAACTACCTGCCAATCACATATAATGTCCAATGTGCCTCCTACCCTTCAGGTACAATAATTCATTAGTGCATATAAGTGCAATAATTCATTAGTACATATGGGGTTTCCCTTCCAAATTTAGGGCTTTGAGCTCAAAGTAGTGTTACCTCCCTAGGTAGGAGTGATTAATAAACAACCCTATTAGGTGTTCCCAACCCCTAAGGGGAAAGATAGATCCAACGCACATCCTTCAATTGATATGTGAATGATGATGAGATGGATGGGAACACAGGGGTCTCAAGGCCAAATGCCATGGGTACAAGCATGGCAATGATAAGGAATGTCCACATATTAGGTATATAGATGGAGGAGGGAGCAATCGTGGATACATGACATACTCGACCTTTGTTTTTCCACCCTTCTTCATTTGTCTTTTTCCTTTTCTTGATTTTTCTTTATATTACTGCTCAAGGCTCCAAGAAATGAGAGCATGTTGTGTATGATGTAAGCAGTCGCTACCCCCTTGATGTGGGGCAGTTCATTGCCCACTAGAGGTTGGCACATGCATGGATTTCTAAATAATGTAGAGGCACTCACGGGGCCCTAGGAACCAGTGTGATGGCCATGAGGGGTATAGCTCATGCTTGCCTTTTGCCCATGTGCTATATTAATGTCCCAACCATCTTTTGCATTTTATATTATTCTTTTGTTTTGTTTCTTGCTTGTGGCCATGATATGGTTTTAACTTTCTTTTAGTTGCATCAACCTCCAGGGCAACGTTTGTCCCAGACATGTGGACAAGGGGAGGGGATGTGTCAATGCCTTGTAAATCCAATGGTCATGTGGACCCAGAGAGGGAAGAGAGGGAATATGATGGTCATGTGGACCCAGAGAGGGAAGAGAGGAAAGATGATGAAACAGGACTTGTAATATGAAAAGGGGAGTGAAAAATGTGAAACGCGAAAATAGGATTGTGCTACCAAAATTGGGGTTTCCCAAGTAGTGTCATTCCTGAAGCCATAGGCCAATAGGGGAGATCCCACGTGTAATGTCCCTTCCTAAATATTTTTCTAAGGAGGGAGAACCCAATTTTGTAATTTTTGTCAGTTTTGGTCTAAAGGCATGTTTTGGAGAAAATACTTAGGAAAAGTGGGTCGAAAGCTTTTTAGTGGAATGTGAAGGGCACCTTCCCACAAAATAATACACACCACTTGGTAGAGAGTTCAAATTTCCTAAGGGAGGTCGAAGTCATAGGAGGGACCCACATGAGACCAACGGCTAGCAAATATAAGATAAGAGCAAATAAGCATCATTTGGGGCTTTTGACATTTTGATAATCAATCGTTACTCTAGTTGTTCAACTAAGTTACAAGCATTGCTTAGCACAAGAGCTTCCCAAGGAGTGAAGCTCAACCTTTCTTCAGTGGACCTTGAGTGCCACTCTAGGAAGGCTTTACCTTTGTTTGGAGCTTGGGAGAGAGGAATCACACAGGTACCATGCCATTCTGCTTCAACTGGGACGCAAAAGGAGAAGCCATGCAATCCTTGAGGGAGATTGGTACCGAAGCTGGAAATTACATTGTTGTTGGGGTGTTTCTTGGCCAAATTCCAGGTAAAGCAAGAGGATTTACAGGAGAAGAGGGAGTCCCTCACGCAGTACGGATTTTTGGGCATAGAGACTAAATCATCATCTATAGGCCTACGTAGTGACTTGTAGGTGGGAGTCTTGGGTGGAGGATTGAGAAGTTGGGTTACTCAAATTTTGGTTGGAAGGTTGGGGAGATTTCTAGCAATTTGGGAGCAGCAAACATCACTCTCAACTATAGATGAAATTTTCTAGTTGTGGAGAAGGGCCAAGCTATTTGGGGGCGAATTTTGAGGGTCAAAACCAGAGCAAACCCTTTCTAGGTTTTTGGCAAGGATTTCAGCTCTAACTTTACAGAATTTTATGGGCAGATCTTAGGGGTTGAATCAGGGTCTCAAGATAGCCAACAATTTAGAAAAACTGGGTCAGCGCAAATTTCAGGAGGACAAATTTCTACAGCGGTTGGGCACTGATATATTGACCATCTGAGGCTCGTAGCTTTCCTTGTGCAAGACCAGGTGCACTCCTATTTTCCTATTGTACTTGAGCAGTTCTATATAAATAAAATTGCCCATTTTGGCATTGAGGGAGCATTTTCTGTTTTACGGGCGTTTAGTGAAAAAAAATTGTGTTGAATTATTGCATGTCTTTGGTTATCACCATAAGGTTTCTGTTAGGAACATTACACCACGAGACTAGGGTTAAGGATTTAACCCCCCATTTAAGGTGAGGAACAAAACCCCGGTCAAAACCCTTCCTTCTTCCAGGTCACCCCATAGTCCATGCCCAAGATGCCCAAAGAAAAACAAGCATAAGCACCCAATTGCACAATGAAAAACATACCTTCCAAGTTGGATTTCCCACCTTCGAACATATGCTCTCGACAAATGGGCGAGACGACACATGAATGATTTAGGGAGCAGACATAAAATGGCACAATATATCGGCTACATCAGTGGTTGTTAGGGGTTGCTAGTTGCTGGCTGAAAAGATATCTAGGAGACAAATTCTCCTATGGGGTCAGTGGTAACATGTCCACATTGGAATCATTTGGAGGTTGAATATGGAGCTTGGGAAGCTCTTGTAGCATCATTTGAAGGCTCTAGGGCAATGTACCCAATTTAGGGGGGCTAGTGGATGTAGGATTTGAATACTTGTGAAGAAAGGTGAGCTGCTTGGTGGACCTCAAGGCTAGCAGGCCCACAGGGTAGCTACACATGTCTACTTTGGGAGAAATTTTTGGGGCTATCTGCTCAAATTTAGGGGGCAATGGATGACAGATAGGAAGACTTTGGGAGCAAGTCATGCAGAAGGGCCTTTGGAGGCTAGATGCTGCATCAGCACCCTTTTTTTCGTCTTTTAAGCACTTCAGCCCCTATTTGTACAACTGGCATTGGAAGCCCCAATTTGTGTTATTTTCGATTAATTAATTTGTAGAGAGGGCCTTTTGATTAATTAATTAATCAAAAGATAAGACTGCTATATTGTAACCAAATTCCTTATTTACAACCCTGGTGAGCTAACTAATAACTGGAATTCCATTGAGATAAGTAATTTATGATCTGTTAGGCTGAGTGAGACAACCAGTTCTAGAATGTTGTAAAAGCTTGTATTTGACAAACATCTTCTATAAGTCTACATAAAATGACACATTGATGTAACATTTTCAAACACTGCAAAAATAGTTATAGATGACAGACTAAAGTCTAAGATGCAACTAAAGAATCTCAGTTGACAATATTGCAAACATTAGAATGTAACAGGTGGCAAAAACCAACCAGCTATTGACTATTTTTTAGAAGAAATTCAAGAAAAGATTGCACCTTGCAGGATAAAATTTTCAACATACTTGTAAAGAAGCACTGCATAGAAAAAACTGCTGCTTCAAGCGCAGAAGCTTTCCTTCTTCTGTGGCATCTCCCGGGTACAAAACAGCACAAATCTGCAAAATCTCATCATTGAACATTAGAACACCAGATAGCCAATAATGACATAAACATTTCAGTCGTACATACTCAAAGTCAGTCTGATATTTTATGTACAAAATGTTTTTCCACTCAATTTGCTATGGTTCTAGATTTAAGCAAAGACTAATACCAATATATATTATCATGTCTAAGCTATAGTGAGATCTCTAAGGGGCCTGGTTGAAAATGAAAAGCATAAGACCATAAGTGCATACAAGATAAGTTTGTGATGGAAGAACAGCAATGGGAGAAAGAACGTCATTTTTGCATGCCTTGATATGCAATATATGGTCACCTGGAAAATACTCTTGCCAAACTAGTATAATTATAAGACAATATTTAGAAAAACTCATCAGTATATTTAAAGAGTAAAATAGTGAGGTCACGAAAAAAGAAAAAACTTACAAAAAATTGAAACCAAGCAATGTACAATGATGGTGGATGCGACAATAATGTTGTGTCTAGTAACAAGTTCCATAGAATAGGATTCATCATCAGAGAGGAATGATCACAATTGATTTTTCCACCCATCAAACAAAACTCAAATAAAATAGGATAGAGCAGAGCCAGAAAATAGGCTCATTGGTCATAATATAAGAATAAACATGCAGAGCACAAATTTGAGGTCTGATAACCATCAATCCTCCAGGAAAACATGTTTTCCTACAACGTAAGGCCTGCTAGTCACGTATGGAAGAATGATATGATCAGAGATGGGTCAAGATGAAAAGAACTTCTCAAAACACTAGTGATCTAAGATGATACCATGAACTTGATCAAATAATAGAATATATTACCTCTCTTAAGGAAAGTGAATGGAAGATGAGGTCCTTTAAAGTTTAAATAGAGAGAAGATCTTCCTCATGAGTGCTATGTGAAAAGTTACCAAGCTACATTCAAAGTGTTTGTTTAAGGTTTATAATTCAACTCCATCTTGTCCCCTTATTGGAATGATCATCTCATGTCTACTAATACATTGAGGACATGCAATATATTGTACATAATGATGACTTTTTGGGATATAAATCAATTATATAAAGGTGAAAACTAGACATACCTTGTTTGTATCTCTATCCTAAGTGATGCTATAAGCTGAGGTGTGAAGCAAATGCCACAGCCCATGTTGTCACTACCAGCATGCCTGTAAAGTGAACTACTTCACCTATGTTCGCCATCAGCCTAGCTAACACCATAACCCACAAACCGTGCTGGTGTCACAACTAATCTAGCAATATGTCTTGACTCTTTGCCTTGGTACAATGATTGTCATAACTTGAGAGCAGCCCCAATGTGACTACAACATTCACTTCAAGAGTCCTACAAGCCATGAAACACACAAAGTTCATCATTAAAATGAGAAAAGAAACTGTAGAGAATAAACTACAACGGTTGTCATAGCTGCACTAGCCATTACTTTCACAGTAAACCCAAGCAGTAACTGTTACTATGTGCCAAGAGGTTCAAGGTTCAAATCCCTTCAACTTACCCGTGTCTACAAAAGGGGCATACGTAGGCACCTAGGGGTTATAGTGGTAGCAGTCGGAATAAATCTCATGTCACGCAAGTACAAAACCAGCCTAGTTGTTGATTCCTATAGACATGAAAAAAGAAAAAGAAAAAACTTCTAGTCTTCCAACATTTTTCAATTCTTACAACATTTTACTAATGTTTTTGGACATGTTGCCCCTCTTTCAGCAGGAGTACACGTATACACATTTTCATTGTTGGGAGCACCATTGTAAGCCCAAAGAATTCAAGTCAAAGCCTTGTAGGTCATGTGCAGGCTGTGTAATATGGTATAGTAGGCCCTATTACCAACCAAAAGAGGGTGACCCCTAGGAGAAACATTTCTCCTATTCATCTCTTCCAACCAGCAGCCAGCAGTCCTGAGAGCCACCGAGTAGCCGATGTGATGTGCCATCCATTTCTCTGCCACCTGCGTCAATGATATGTTTCCTCACCCACCTAGCAAGAGCACATGTTGGAAGGTGGGCCTCTTATAAAAAGGTACTTTATTCATTTTGCAATTGGGTGCTCATGCTTGCTTGTATTTGGGCATTTTGACATGAATTATTGGGTAACTTGGAAGAAATAAGGGTGTTGGTCGTGATCTTGTTCCCTCACCTTAATGGGGGATTAATTTTCAATGCTAGTCTAGTGGGACTTCCATAATGGCCCAATGGGTATAGGAGGGGCACTACTTGGGAAGCAATGATTGAGATAATATAGCCCCATCTCTCCCTATTCCTTACTACTTTCCATCTTACATTACAAGCCCTTATTCCACCTCCCTTCTTCAGGTTCAACTGACCACTAGATCATTGGGATTTGGCATCCACACATCCTCATACCTAGGTAGGGCCTAGAAATGTACCCTAGGAGGTTGATGTAGCTAAAAGAAACAAAAAGAGCATATGATAGCCACAAGAAAAAAGAAAAATCAAACTGCAAAAGATGGTCAAGGCTTACAAATTAGCACGTGGGCAAAAAACAAGCATGAGATCTACCTCATTCATATGGCCATCACTTGATTCCTGGCAGGAAAACATATGGGCGAGGAAACATATGGTCGATGCAAGTGACAGAGATAAAATAACACATCACATCAACTATAAGGTGGTTGTTAGGGGGTGTTGGATGTCGGTTGGAAAAATATTATTACATCTGGCTCCAACTAGGACATGAACTCATCATAGAGTGCATGATCCATGTACTCGAATGAGGAGTCCATGAGAACTCCAACAATCTCCTGAGACGCAAACCTGTATCCTGCACATCACAATACAACTATTGGGAACATGTGCATTGAGCGTACTTTTATCACCCATGTTTTTCATCAAACAATAAATCCACACAAAAAAGTAAATATATTTTAATTGCAATAATAATCTACAATACAATCTAATCTAGCATGAGAACATAGTATGACGATAGTAGCTATGAAAAAGAAAACATGCAATGCATCCTACAATACCATGCATGTTATATTATCCAAGGGCTAACTATAGTCATATAACCAATGTAACCAATATATTAGTACATCAATAGCATTCTTCCTATCCTTACGATCAATCATGAATAGAACCAAGAAAAAGCATAACAATCATGTGCAATATCACAAGGGTAGGAGCTAACTATAGTCATATAACCAATGTAACCAATATATTCGTAAATCAATAGCATTCTTCCTATCCTTACGATTAATCATGAATAGAACCAAAAAAAGCATAAAAATCATGTGCAATATCACAAGGATAGGAAGCGGGAAATTTAGATGACCTAGAGTTATGCATAGGGGTCATGGAAAAAAAGGGGGTAAATGAAATAGGCCCGCACCATTGGCTCATCCCTTCCACCCTAAATAGGGGTCATGGAAAAGAAGGGGGTAAATGAAATAGGCCCGCACCATTGGCTCATCCCTTCCACCCTAAATATGGAGACCTCAATGATCAAGCTTAATAGTTTTACCTTAAAAGCCTCCTTCAATATGGGACCTTGCTTGATGCACCCATATTCATATTAATGAGGGCAAGGAGAAGGAGATGGAGGATCATAACAACTAGATTGCTCAATGTAAGGGCCATATTGAAAAGAGATCACCACACCATGCCTACCATTCTCAATACCTTTCCAATTGGTGATGAAAGCAAGAGGGTCCAAGGGTGAAAAGAGTAAGATGTGATATCGTCATCATACTTCGAGAAGAACCACAGTGGGGAAGCTAACTTTTTCATTCAAATTATGGTGGTGAGTGTTGAATTTTGCAACTATGGTCGGTCTTCATAATGTATATTCGGCCCTAGGTGTATTTATATTGATTTTTGTAAAGTATATTTTAAATGCTAGAGTCAAAAGAAAATTATATTTTCAGTAAAGTCCCATTTGGACTTTTAAAAGAGGAAAATTTGAATTTTGAAATTGAAAATTTTGGCTCCAAGTTTGTCAAATCAGCCTTCCCTCCAAGTCAAGTCAGCCCAAACAAAGTCACACCCATTCGACCAAGGTAGAAAATTATATAAAGGCAGCTCAACCTCCTCCTCAAGGCACTGATTCGCACTCTCTTAAGAACACAGTTTATGGGCATCCTAACGAAGATCAAGAAAGACAAGGCTAAAAAGAAGGACGAATTGGATCTCTCTCACTCTCAAGCTCGCACATGTGGATAGACTCTCCCTCTTTATAGTTCACGTATGTCTAGGTAGTTTCTATTGCATGGGCTGAAATTTCTAGGTAGTTACTGGGGGCCAAAATTCTGGAATTTGGGCAATTGCAAAAGGGCCGAAATTCTGGGACAGATCAGGAAGAAAAAGTGTTGGATCAGATTCGGAGACTTGAATTGGAGGGTTTGACTAGGTGTGACCTAGTTAATGACTAGAAGGTCTAGATGTGTCTCATGTTGAACAGAAGAATTTCTCTATTGAAATAGGTGTTGCCTTTTTTCCCCTTAGTGGCTTTTCCCAGGGTAAATCTTGTCTTCTCTTTGTGCATTGTGATATCTACATTTCTATTGTTCTTGTATAGTTGAATTTCTAAAGTATAATTGTCAAATGATATATTGGAATAATTTAAAAGAAGATCAAAATCAAAAGTAATTATCAGATTTTCAGAAATATTGTACTAGTCTCTATCGCACTTACAAAATCAACATGTTATCAGAGCTTTGGTGAAGGAAGGAACATTGATATCGCCTTTGAAGAAAGCCCACATTGAGATCACTATTGTCGAAGTCCTCCATGTTGATTTGAATCCATGGCTGCTTCTATGAAATCAATGAACAAGTTGGAAGGATCCTCAAACTTCAAAGCTTGGAAACTTAGAATTGATATTATTCTTGCAATGAAAAAAGTTTTGGATATTGTAACAGGAAAGGTTGTGGAATCAGCAGATACTGCAGGGATGGAGAATTTTAAAGAGGATGACATCATTGTCATGAGTCTTATTGTGGACTCCATTAAAGATAATATAGGGATAATCTAATCCCTATATTGCAAAGCCTAATACTTCCAAGAAGATGTATGATGCCCTAACTAATCTATTTACTATCAGGAATGTTGGTCAAGCCATGAGCTTGAAGAATAACCTTCGTGACGTAAGGATGACGAACGATGACACCGTGGCTTCATATTTAGTAAGGATCTCACCCATCTGTAGTTTGCTACTTAAAATAATCAAGGAGGAGATAATATCTAATCCCCAAGTCGAATTTGATGAGGTGGCCTTCAGCTGTTGACTTAGAATTTTTATAAGAAATAAAATTTCGAAAAATATGGAAAAATAGACCTCAAAGATACATCTAAATCTCTCAAACCATGATAGTTGTTCGAAAACTGAGGGAGGTTTATGTTAATTGGTCCATTCCCTCCAAAAAAAACCTCTTTTGATTTTCCAAAATTCATCTCCATTTATTCGCAAACTGCGTTTTAAAACAGTAACTAAAACAGGAAAAATCTTGTAGGTGCTGGAAAATGATTTTGCAACACCAGTAAAAAACGAAAATTACAATGCTTCTGGTTACGAAACCTGGTATGTGTTTAATATTTGAAATGATCATTAATGACCACAAACCTCAAAAGATCACTCTCAAAAAATTTAATGTGCCTTATATCTCATAGTTACTTAACTTGGCTTAACATAGTTTTCCCTTCATATGGCAAAGTAACTTGATTGAATAAAGAAAAAGTCAATTCATGCAATCAATTTTGAATTTTCCTGAGAATGTAAACAAGGTGCTAACCAATGTTTTAAAACTAGGCCAGTCTGACTCGGACTCGACCTGGTTGACAGAGCCATACCCCTACAGAGACCGACTAGGTCAATTATCTGATTTGGCGATCGGTCTACTACCGAACTAGCAGAGTTGGTCATCAACTCGGCCAGTTCAGTAACTGACCGACCGGACCAGATGAGCCTGACTTTAACCACCCAACCTCGATGGTAGGAAAAAAAGGTTGGTTGGGCAGACTTGAAATCAATTTTTTTTTGAACTATTTCCTAGCCCCTCTACCCCTCTACCCCTCTCCCACGCCTATAAAGGTGACCCAACCTCCTCATATTTCCTCACAGCTATCTCATTGCATTTGTTAGCATTGAGGAGGTCTGACTCCGATTCAAAGTCTGAGCCAGATGATGTTGCATTGGTTAGTAGTAGTGACTAGTGATCACTAGATAGTATTTTGTATTAGTGACTTGCAATCCTACAATTTTATTGTTTTGTTGTAGATTCCATTTAGAGCCTCCTTGGTTATGTGTTTTCTATATATTACATGTATTGGATAGTGCATTGGGTTTCATTTTGATATAATAGATATATCCATGAGCATGAGCCGGCCTATGATGATGTCTAGATCCCGAAGCAGGGAGGGTGGCGTTGGTCTTGGAGCTTTGACCGATACACACCTAGATCCCTTGGTTGGTGTTAGAGCTAAAGTTTGATGGTACCTAGAGTGGCTAAAGCTTGGAACACACCTTAGTCCAACCCGATTAGAATAACCTGGTCAGGTATCTAATTTGTAGCACTGCGCGTGTTGTGATGCTTCGTAGAACTTATCATTTTGAGATCTTCCATGTACCTCTATATATATGTAATTATGAATACCTCCCTAGTTAAGAGGGAGTGTTGAAGAATGTAACTAGTGTCAGTCTTCACAATTGTATTTGTCAAAAGAAAAGAAAAATATTTTTTTTATTAAAGAAAGACTAACTTATTAAAGCATGGTTTCATGCTTGTGTCAATGGTCAATATGTCAAAGCACCCATTGTGTGCTCTAGAGTTTATATCTTGAGTCAAGGTTATATTCATGTTGTAAAAGACCCTTCATGGGCACCTTTAGTCAAAGAAGAAAAAATATTTATGTGTCAATAGGCACTCCTCCACCAAGTCAACCCCTCTCCTGCATGTCGGCCTACCTCTCTTATAAGTCGGCCTCAAAGGAGCCTCATTCTACTATATATACTCAAGCAACTCAACCTATCGAGAGCACTCATATACATACATTCGATCTGCAGTTTCGGCTCAAGAAAGGTAATGCGAAGACCTAGAAAAAGAAGAGTAAAGTCAAGCGAAGAAGAAGGGAAGTCTATCAAGCTATGGAGCACTGAAATTTTGATATCATAAAAGTGATCTTGAAGTTGGTTATAGGGGTCGAGATTAAGAGATCAAGTTGCAGAAGTTGCATGGAAGAAGAAGATAAGGATCTAGACTACTACTTGTGTTAAGGGTTGACTTGGTGGATGGAGTGAGTCTATGTCTTTGGTCAAAGGTCAAGAATGTCCCAATCTTACTTGAATCTACTAGTTGAAGAGTTTGAATGGGTTTTTCCCTAGTTGAGCACCTATATCTTGTGTTCTCTTGTTGTCTTTGAAGTTTTGGCAACTGCCTTAATGATAATAATGTAATAACAAAGAAGAAGAAGAAATAACTAATCACAAGAAATTGTCAAGTAAAAGAGAAATCAAATTAATGAGAAGCCCTAAAAATGTTGACCTATATTTCTCAACAATGATCATTCACATGATTAGGGCCAAAGGTCTAGTGTTGAGAAGATACATAAGTTATTCGAATAAGAGTCATGTTTAGGCATTCCGAAAAACTTTGCACAACGTTTTCTTCTTGACCCACGAACTAGCCTCAGGAAAGGTAGAAATTAGATGACTTTAGAACCTGTAATCAGCCAAAAATATGAGCCTCAGGAAGAGCTGAAATTTAGCCTCTGAGCTTTGCCTCATAACCAACAACAAACCCCAGCAAGAGCAAAAAAACACCTTAGCCACTATACAGATCTGCCTCAGAATTTGCGTTTTGTTCCAAGAGAATGTGCCAAGAAGGTGCCTCAATTCTTAATGCCCAGCGAATCCCTTTAACTAGAGAAACTATAACCAAACCCAACCAAATTCTAAAGACAGTCACTTCAGGATAATGTATGACTATGCCAAGTCAATTTCAAAGAGAAATCTGTTGGAATTTCTAAGTCTAATTGTTAGAAACCCTTCACGTACTTTTCTTATTTATTTCTGCCTACTTGTTTTGATTAATTAACAAGTTATTTACCATGTAAATACTGCAAATAAATACAAGTACATGCTCAACACATTACAGATCATCAACTGAAGGAAACAAAACAAGCACACAAGTGACACCGTTGTTTTTGGACCAATGTCCCTGAAAAAACCCAATGAGGGAAAATCGGTGCAGCTATCTGAGGGTTTTAATTATTATGCAGTTTCAGAATAAAATCTGGGTGCCAAAACCGGCTCACCCAACAGAGAAAAATCTCGGCAGTAGTACCTCTCAGTCGGAAACAGATGTTTCAACGGAAACCCCGGATAAACACTCTGACAGCTCCTAGCTCCAATCTGCCCCAAGAAAACCCCAACGTCAGCCTCTAGGGACTACATCAGCCCTTTCTGGGCCAGCGTCACCCTAGCTCGCCCTGCGTCAGCCTCTGGAGGCATTGTGTCAACACTTACAACCTCTGTGTCACCCATGCTAGCTCTCTAAGGCACTGCACAACTCCTAGTTGCCTCTGCGTGAGCCCTAGCTGTCTTTGCGTCCCTCTCTCCCAACTTCTACGCTGATCCTCCTGGTACTATCTATGCCTCTCTTCTTCTGTATTCACTGCCCCTCAGCTACAACTTTGATCACTCGTTCGACTTCCTCAGCAAATCTTGCCCCAGAAAATCAAAATCTTGATCAACTCGGTGTGTTCTCCAAGTGACCCTCAAACCTCCTCTTATACTTTTCTCGTTGACAATTCAATAACCGAGATTAAGTCCCTAATCAACGGCTAAGATTAACTCTGGCTTGATCCATGACTTTTGGACCCTTCTAACACAATTTTATATTAATTCACATTAATATTTTATTTTCCCTAAGTTTAGACTTAGGGATCCATTAAAAATATTAATTATTTTAATATCTCCCAAACTGTTTAGAATCTACCCAAACCATTTCTGGGTATTGGAGATCTCATGCGCTTTAGCCTCTCTACCAATTTTTGTGGCTAGAGCACATCCGATGCTACCCCAAATCAACACTCCCTCTTAGCGAGTCCTCTGCTCTAGTAATACTCCTCACTGAGCATCACCCTGATCATCTGGCATTGGTCCCTATGTTGATGCTAGGCCTGTTGGCCAACATCCTCTGCACTACTGCATCATGTACTGCTACCCATGGCCCTGCCACTGCCACTGTTGCATCTATATGGAAGCTCCCACTGCATCCATGTTGCTGCCCATGGCCCTGCCACTACCACTGCTGCATCTGTACTGCAACCCCTCTCATCATGTTGCATCGTGCTACCCATAGCACTGCCACTGCTAACTGCTACACTGCAACTCAATTACTAAGAAGTAAGTAACTGATCTCCCAACTTTGACATCTCTGTTAGGCTAGAAACACTCTCGATGTTGAAGCTCCCTCTGTCGCTAAAAAGTGCTCCCTCTCTGACCTCTACGCTACTACAACAACTCTATGCATCTCGCATTGTTGCCTCACATTGTCCTGGGACTCCTACACTGTAGCTCCCTCTGTCTCTCCCTCTGCATCCATCTCTACCGACATCCGCCAATCCTGCTAATCCTCTTCGAGGCTCCCGTAGCAAGGTATAGTCCAAGAGGTTGGGTACCTCAAGGATCCTGCCCCTCATTGCCTGTAGTTCGTCGGACTACAGCTCGATGTCTCCCCCTTTCCGCTCAAGTGGTGTGTGAGCACTCATGGCACAGTCATCATCTATCTCCACTTCTTTCTCCACCCTTACTGGCGCTGCCTTGGTCTCAGAAGCCTCTCCTTTGCTCTTCTTCCACGGACAATGGCTTGCATAGTGACCTAGTTCCCCATAGTTGAAGCATTTGACCTTGGAGAGGTCCTTCTTCTGTTTCTCCTGCTTTCCCTCAAATGCTAGGGTAGCATCCTCCTCTTCCTCCTCCTTGATTCTAATCCCCCATAGTTGAAGCATTTGACCTTGGAGAGGTCCTTCTTCCATTTCTCCTGCTTTCCCTCAAATGCTAGGGCAGCATCCTCCTCTTCCTTCTCCTTGATTCTGATCCCCTTGCCGCTGCTTCCCGCCCTGCTTAGCCTTCTGATCTCTTCTTGGCGAAGAGCCGCCCACATTTCCACCCAATCTAGAAGGGTCGCCCTACCTAGTATGCTCTGGACAAACACCTCCCAGTCTTCAGAGACTGTGTTCAGGGTTGTTCTCACCATCAATTCTTGATCCAGCGTGGCCCCTATGGAAGTCAGCTAATCTCGGATCTCCTTCAATCGACCGAGGAAGGTGTCGATCTGTTCTCCCTTTCTGCATCTGGTATGACCGCAGCTGATTTTCTAGTAGCATCCTTTTCTACATAACAGTGATATAAGTGCCCTAATAACATATCTAATTGAATAATCCATTGTCTCTGCCCTCGTGCCCCCGCCGTCGTGCCGTCGGCTCCCACAGACTGCGTGTCGTCGACTCCCCTCTCCCGTCGGTCTCCCTCTCCTGTTGGCTTCCCTCCCCGCCCGCAGCCACTATCGCGACGGCCTGAGTGACGACCCGATCTTCTAGCGGCGGTCCGACTGCGCGGCGGCCTGTCTACGCGGCGGTTCTACGCGACGGCGGCCCATTAACCTGCGGCGGCTCTTCTCTGCGGTGACCCATTACCCTGCGGCGGCTCTTCCCTGCAGCGGCGACCCGATCTCTTCTACGCGGCGGCTCTGCGCGTTTTACCTGCGGCGGCAGCCCGATCTCTTCTACGCAGCGGCTCTCTGCCCTGTATTCTACAGCGTCCCAGATCACATTATCCTGCTCGCGGAAATGCTATGTTCCTGCTCACAGCTTGTGACATCCGCCTGCAGCCAGCCCTTTTCTGTTCTGCATACGTCTGCTCTCTGTTCGGCGGCCCGTTTCCCTTGCGACCAGCAATGACCAGGTAACTATGGATTCCTCGCCCACTGAATCTGAACACGAAAAACTCAGTTTCAATAACAGAGGACCTTCCCGTTACCTCCACCAGTGCCTTAATCAGCAGGAAGAGACTTATAGCCCCAGAGACATTGCCATGGAGTCCGATTTCGCCTTCTGGACATCTCAAATCAAACAATTATTACGACGGGTAGATTCCCTTGAAGCCAATAATGACAAGCTCCGGGCCGAATTAAACACTTTAAATGACAGAATTTCCTTCGTGGAAGGGGAAAGCTTGTCCCTTCGAAAATCAGTGCAAGAAGACCCCACAGAGACAACTTTGCAGGCAGAAATCCAGGAGATCAGGAACAAGCAGGATGAGATTATATCCCAACAGGCATCCCTCAGACAAGAGACAGAAACACACATCATCTCATGGGCACAGGTGGTCCGGGGGAAAGACAAACCCTCTCCTATCGCAGCAGTAGACGAAGTTGTACAGGCCAAAATCGTGGAAGAACGATCCCGTAAAGCGAGAGAGCTAAACCTTAAAGTGAGAGGTCTCCCTCTCCCTTTATCCTCAGCAGATCCGATGGAGGTGGCCACAGGTTTCTTGAGAGACACCCTCGACATATCTGATATCAGATTAGACAGAGCTTGGCTAGGACAGGATTCCACCTTATTTATCCATTTCCATAATACCATTGATCGTCTACATGCTCTTCGAGCTAAACGAAAGCTTTTTGATCTTCCACACAGGATATTCCTAGATGAGGATCTCACTCGGGCACAGGTGGCTGAACTTAAACAGGCTAGGGAACAAGTGGCCACAGCAAGACAAGCGGGCAAATGGGCAGTCATAAGGAACCTTCGCGCGATCATTCGAGACTCCTTTCCCCCAGGATGGACACCTCGAGCAGGCAGTGCCAAATGACGGGCCCGCCTGGGGGGGAGTCGAACAACAGGGATTTCAATTCACTTCTGGAACAGAAATGGGTCTTTTTGGTCTTCACCTAGGCTACTCTACGACGCCCTTGAGTCAGCAGATATTCTGCTCGTAATAGAGACCCATGACAGCCCAGTTCGACCTCTCCCAGACGTAACGGGGTACCAATGGAATTCAGTATGTAGACAGGAAACAAGGAGCTCAGGGGGGGTCAGAGGATCAGGAGGAGTAGCGTGCCTAGTCAAAGACGAGCTCAGAGATAGAGTCACAGTGGTAAATACAGATGAGTACGCCAGGTACATGTGGATCTGAATCAGAACTGGGGCCCCACCCATGAGAGATATCTTTATTGCAGTTTGTTACTTCCCCCCCACCACATCTTCGTTTGCCATCCACGACGATGTAGAAAGGGATCCCTTCACCAATATATACCCAGACATCACTAAATTCTCAACTGATGGAGAAATCATCATCATGGGGGACTTCAATGCCCGTACCAAGGAGCATCAGGTCCCACTCCATGACCGTTCCGAGGATGTGTTCTGCACTAGGAGTGTGGACCTGGTTTCAGCAGGCCTGCAGAGGATCTCAGAGGATGCGGGCCCCATTACAGCCTACGGTAGACATCTTTTGCAGTTGGGCGAATCACATGAGCTGATAATCTTGAATGGCCTTTCGCGCTTCCCAGAATCCCGCTTCTTCACATGTAGGCCTCATGGAGGAGGCGCTAGTGTGGTGGATTACGCATTAACCGGCCGAACACTGCTCCCTGTTATCCGGAATCTCTCTGTATCTCCCATCCCCCTAGCCGACCACGCACTACTTTCACTTTCTCTTCAGTCTGATCCCCCCCGACCAATCCACCCCCCATCTCGATCCCCGGGTAGAACCATCTTCTGCTTTGAGAAAGGTGACCCCGACATTTTCTCCTCCCTACTCCGTCAAATCCTCCCCGACACAAATGACTTCTCCTGTCTCGAGACGGTCTCGGATAAATACCACTGTCTCTCCTCGGCAATTTGGGAGTCGGCGCTTCAATCCTTCCCCCACTCCTTTCGGACCACCTCGAACCCCTGCAAGACAGGAACTTCCCCTATGAACAAATGGTACGATACAGAGTGTAAACTCCTCCACCAGGACCTTTGCCAAGCCTTCCGTCAGTCTCTTCCCTCATACTCTACCATCCAAAAGAACTACCGTCGCCTTCTCCGCCACAAAAAACGACAGTTCATCTCCCAACAAAGAAGGGAGCCTTCCGCCCTCCTTACCCATTCCCCCAAGCAATTCTGGGGCAAGATCCTCCCCTGGCATTCTCCTCCTCCCGCTGATCTCGACCCAATCTCCATGTTCTCTCACACCTCTCGCCTTTATGACATTCCCGGTCAGTCCCAGATACAGGTCACATCTCCTCCCCTCTCCTGCCACCTGTTCACCGATAAAGATGTCAGAGAAGCCATCTGGGCGATGAATAGCAACAAAGCAGCGGACGAAGAAGGATTTCAAGCCGAATTCTTTAAGCATGGCCTACGACCCTTAGTTGGATACCTGGCAGATCTCTTCAACCATGTAGTCCAAGATGGGTT
>APFE031448239.1:137508-155410 GCA_000404065.3 Pinus taeda | reverse complement strand
GGAATCCCATCCCTCATAAACCTCTCCTAGGATGGGTTGGTTTGTATCTGCAAATCGTAGCAAAGCAACGATAGGGCCCATGATCTTAATAAGTAGATATCCCCTCTCCCGACAAGCATCATCTAACACTGTGTCCTTCACTCTTTTTGAGGTTATTTGATCTGTCTTACTGCAAAAAGACCAAAATTTTAAGATAACCATGGCTCTAAGAGCATTCTTGACCTCCCTCAACCTCTCTAGCATGATGAATGAAGAGGCAAATCGTGTATCTATAATCTTCAACAATGATAGATTGGTGCACTCCTTGTAGATTGTGAGGGCATTTGTATGATTTTGTACAAAGTTGCGGATATGTCATGCATCCTCAATAATACTTCCAATCCAAAGCACATCAAAAGCAATAGATTTAAGTGCTAAATTCAAGGAATGGACAATGCAAGGTGTCCAAAATACTTTTGGATATTTAGCTTCCACAATCATGCCAACGACCTTGCAAACGGGTGCATTATCTGTAATGATTTGCACACAAGAATCAACAACTACATCTTCAATAACTATAATGAACAACTCACCCATATATTGTGCATCCTTGTATTGTCCAAGTGCATCCACTGATTTCAAGAAAATTGGACCATTCAAGGAAGACACCATGAAGTTGATGAGTGGGTGGCGTGCTGGATCTGTCCATCCATCAGAAACAATACTAACCCCAGATGTTGGCTACGTTGATTTAATGGGCTCAAGAATTTTGTCCACCTCTTTCTTTGCCTTAGTCGCAATGTGGTTCTAAGCTTCTTTGACCCAGGAGGCACATACCTTGATGGAGCCCCTTGAGTTAGAGCTCGACACATCTCAATAAATAAAGGTAAGCGTGCAACATTAAAGGATATGAAGTTCTGATAGAGGAAGAATGCAATGGTCATTGGTAAGATCAAGCTCTTCCAACTTTTCTTTCTTAAAAATCTTGTCCATTGGATCAAGTGCCACTGCCTTTCTTTTTGTTGCTTATCCCCCACCAAAACTCTCAAATGGAAATTTGTTGCTGCTTTTCGTCAAGACTGGAAGGGCATCATAATTCTTGTTTTTTTAGATGTTGCAGCCACCTTTGCCATGTTGATTCATGTAGCATTGGATGTGCTCTTGCCTCGAGATTTTGCAGAGAGGCTAAGACACATGCACTCTCCAATATCCATAAATCATTTGAGAAAATTCCACCTAGAGATGGTTTAATTAAAATAATTAACTTTTTTAAATGGTTCCCTAAGTCTAAACTTAGGAAATCTGGTTAATTAAAGGGTATTAATTAAATCAGGTGTGAATCTTCTAGAAGAAGACGAGGATCAACTCCCAGTTAATCTTAGTTGTTGATTATGTTTTAACCTTGGTCGTTGGAGCTCCAACTAGAGATTATAAGAAGGATCTTAATGGGCACTTGGAGAACACATCGAATGAGATATTAAAGATCGAATTTCTCAAGAGTGGCAGCGTTGAGTTGTCGGACTGAGATCGAGTGATCTTCTTGCAATGAGGGGCAGGGATAGTAGTCCAGAGGAGAGTTTTCCAGATCTGGAGAGCGCAAAGCAGAGAAGGCTTAGAGTAGCTCAGAGAGGCAATGCAGAGCTTCAAAGGGAGTTCGAAATTCCGCTGGGAGAGTCTAAATCTAGTGCCAGAAGCCGAGGTGTGAGACCGAAGGGCCAGAAGGTCGAATTTCCAGACAATAGGAGATCAGCAGAGGAGGTGATGCAGAGCCCAACCAATGTGATGCAGATCTGCATAGGATTGACGCAGAAGTTGCGCAGAGGCAATATGGGGCCAGCCAGCCAGCCCCTGATCAGTGTCGGATTTCCTGAACCAGTGTGAGATTTTTCTCATTAACTCTTTGCCAACATTTCTCTGTATCGGATAGCCAATTTGGGCATCCAAAGATTTGTACTCATATTTACTACTGCATAATAATTAAAACCCTCAGTTGTTGCATCGGTTTTCCTGCATGGGTTTTTCTGGGGACATTGTCCAAAAACAACTGTGTTGATGTGTGTGTGTATTTCTCTCCAGTGCAGTATTTAGTTTCTGCAATATTTATTTTTGTGTAGGTTGCAGTGTATGTATTGCAATATTTGTTGTAGAAAATTGCAAGTAATTTGTTCAAGTGATTAACAAATAGGAGAAATATAATCAGTTTTGCTGCAATGGGAATCGGGTAACCGATTTTTCACATGGTATCAGAGCATAAAACGTGAGCAAAAGAGCTTAGTTGCAAAAAGGAAGAGGGAGTTCGAAACTATTGCAGAGGTTGAAATTCAAAACCCCTGACGCAGCGCAGTCCTTGGGCCAAGAAGGTCAAAATTTTGAATGATATTGATTTCTCTGAGTGAGTCGACAGAGAAACTCGATTCTCCAGATCGAAGCTTTCTAGAGGCAGAAGGGAGCAGCGTATTTTTCCTTGCAGAGTAGATCTTTAGCTGGGACATGGTTATTTTGCAGCAATTGCTGGCAGAATAACATCAGAAGGAGAGAATAGCACATATTGAGGGAATTTCTTCCTCAAAGGGCTTCCAGCCAAGAAGTCTGAATTTTTCTAGCATAGCAGCAGTAGTTGTGTGCGAGATTTCTCACTCCAGAAGGGAGTGTGAATAACTGGCCAGCAGCTGCGCAAAGAACAAGAGGGCGCAGTTTGACTTTTTTAGGAGAGATGGCATCTGCTGGGTTGAGAGATCAAGATTGGTTGGACAGAGCCTCTAACTGTGTGATCTAGAAGGCTAGGATCTCTTGCCTTCTACATGAGCACAATCTCAAAACTTAGGTCGATAGCGTGGTAGTTGTACCCGCCGATGTCGATGTAGATGGCAAGAGCTAAAAGATTCATTCTCGATGGGGTTCGAGATCATGTGGTATCTCGCATAGTTGACAAAGATATTGCCCGACAAATGTGGGAGGCATTAGCTACGTTGTTCGAAGAATCTTCCGAGCAGCGGAAGATGTACTTGGAGGAGAATCTAAGATGCATAAGGATGCAGAAAGGGAAACATGTAGACCCCTTCCTCACAAGGCTTCAGGATGTCTAAGAGCAACTGGCTTCAGTAGGATTAGTGCCCCAACCTACAGAGTTTGTTCGATTAGCGCTGAACAGTGTTTCTGAAGATTGGCAAGTTTTTGTCAAGAGTATCCTAGGTAGAGAAAAACTGCCAGATTGGGAATGTGTGTGGGTTGATCTGCAGCATGAAGAGATGAGGCGTGATCTGGTGAAGGCCACCATCAGTGGCAGTAGCAGTAGTGGGACGAAGCAGGTGAAAGAAGAGGAGGACGTGGCCCTTGCATCAAAGAGGCAATAGGAGCAGCGCAAAAGAAAGAAGGATATTTCGAAGATCAAGTGCTCCAAGTGTGGCGAGCTAGGCCACTATAACACTCAGTGTCCTCTCAAAAAGAAGGACAAGCAGGAAAAGTAGGATCAGAAAGCTACATCCGCAAGGATTGACAAGCTATCCTCCAGACTGAAGGAATAGTTTGCCATGATCATTGAGCTACCTCCAGGGGTGAGGTGGGGTGATCTGGAGTTGTAGCGCCAGAGAGCAACAGGATTGGCAGGATTCTTGGGGAGGTCCACCTCATGAACCAATACCTTGCTACAAGAGCCCAAGACATGTCGTAGCAGGGAGGATCAGTGGAAGTTGGTGCAGCCAGGTGCCAGAGTGACAAATGCAGTAGCTAGTAGCACTCTGAGACTAAGCAGCGCAGAGCAGAGTTGACAGCGGTGCAATTGGCACAGTGTAGAGGCTTCAGTGACAGCGCAGAGGCTAGCAGCAATCAGAACTCTGATGGATGCATCATACTGAACACAGTTGGTTCAGTATTTTGGATGATTTTCTGTTGCAGATGTTGCAGTTGCAGCAATACCAGATGAAGAGAGGGTTGCAGTGCAGATGTAGTAGTTGGCATCAGTTCAGCAGGGTTAGCAGCAACACAGATGCAACTCATATCAGAGTTATGCAGTAGTTGGTGGGTAGTAGGGCCAGACATCAGCAACACAACAAGAGATGGTGTAGAGACAGAGTGATGCTTTAGTAGGTTGCAGCACTAGAGCACATTCCTCGCCAAGAGGGAGTGTTGATTTCTGTAGCATTGAATGTGCTCTTGCCTCGAGATTTTGCAGAGAAGCTAAGACATGCATTCTCCAATACCCAAAAATCATTTGAGAAAATTCCACCTAGAGATGGTTTAATTAAAATAATTAACTTTTTAAGTGGTTCCCTAAGTCTAAACTTAGGAAGTTAATGAAAGGGTATTAATTAAATCAGGTGTGAATCTTTTAGAAGAAAATGAGGATCAACTCCTAGTTAATCTTAGTCGTTGATTATGTTTTAATCTTGGTCGTTGGAATTGATGGGCACTTGGAGAACACATCAAATGAGAGATCAGAGATCAAATTTCTTAATAGTAGTAGCGTTGAGTTACCGGAGTGAGATCGAGTGATCTTGCAGTGAGGGGCAAGGATAGTAGTCCGGAGGAGAGTTTTCCAGATCCGGAGAGTGCAAAGCAAAGAAGTCTTAGAGCATCTCAAAGACGCAGTGCAGTGCCACGCAAAGGCAGCGCAAAGCTTCAAAAGTAGTTCGAAATTCCGCTGGGAGGGTCGAAATCTAGTGCCAGAAGCCAGGGTGTGAAACCGAAGGGCCAGAAGGTCGAATTTCCAGACAACAGGAGATCAGCAAAGGAGGTGACGCACGGCCCAGCCAATGATGCAGATTTGCGTAGGATTGATGCAGAAGTTGCGCAAAGGTAGTGTGGGGCTCGCCAGCCAGCCCCTGATCAGTGTCAGATTTCCCGAATCAGTGTGATATTTTTCTCACTAACACTTTCCCAACATTTCTCTATATCGAATAGTTAGTTTAGGCATCCAACAATTTGTACTCAGATTTACTAATGCATAATAATTAAAACCGTCAACTGTTGCATCGGTTTTCCCACATTGGGTTTTTTCGTGGACATTGTCCAAAAACAACTATGTTGATGTGTGTGTATATTTCTCTCAAGTGCAATATTTAGTTTCCGCAATGTTTATTTTTGTGTAGGCTACAATGTATGTATTTCAATATTTGTTGTAGAAAACTGCAAGTAATTTGTTCAAGTGATTAACAAATAGGAGAAATATAATCAGTTTTGTTGCAATAGGAATCAGGTAACTGATTTTTCACATGCCACACCAACATTGGCCTCTTTTTCCAATAAATGAGCTTTCACATGGTAATAAGTGCTCATGAAATGATTGTTGCAATAGTTTCATTTCCAAGCAACATTGCCTCCTCCCTTCAACCTGTTGCCTGGCCCTTGCTCTCTTGTGACATACTTCCACAAGGGATATTTGTTTTCTTGAACCTGTTGTCTTTCTAAATTAATTCTTCCCTCAACATTTGAAGTTGTTGTTGCAGCCCCAGTTCCAATATAGGGAAGACTTGCAGACCCTAATGAAATTGGAATAGGAGGGACATCTCCAATGGGGACATTCTTCCCCTTTCTTTGCCCTTTCCTTGCTGCCCTTGATTGAGCCATGAATGCTGTAAAAAAATAAAGAAAAAATACACATGCAAGCTATTGTAATAAAAATGCAAAAAAAATAGAAACAAAATGCACTTACATGTTGCTTGAATCGCCTCCAAAATGCTCCCAAACCCTTTGCTAGTCACTCCCACACACCCACAGCAAGAGAGACAGAGAATAGTGAGGGAGAAATGACCCAAAACCGGCATTTATGGGTCGCGCAGAACGCTATTCAAAGGGACGCGTGTCCCAGAATCGGGACACGTAGGACATGTTACCCGGACACGTGTGGGACACGCTCAGACAAATTCAGAGGACAAGTGTCCCACTGAATCATGTTTTATTCGCCTAATTCGAGACACATGGAGTGTATGCAACAAATTTGGTTTCTTAGATGACCATGCTATCTCAATCAAGGTTTCCCCAGTAATGCCCTTCCTAAAGCCATGGGCCAATAAGGCAGGTCCCACTGGACTAGGATGAATATTAACTGTCCCCATTTAAGGTGAGGGAAAAAAGACCATGGTCAAAATCCTTCTTCCAAGTCACCCAATAATCCATGCCAAATGCCCAAATGAAAAACAAGCGTAAGCACCCAATTACACAATGAATAACATAACCTTTGGATTAGATTGCCCACCTTCTAACATGTGATCTTGACAAATGGGCAAGGAAACATATGGTTGATGCAGGTGGCAAAGATAAAATGGCACATCACATCGGCTACAAGGTGGTTGTTGAGAGTTGTTGGCTATTCGCTGGAAGAAGATGATTAGGAGAAAAATTCTGCTAGGAGTACCCCCTTTTGGTGTGTTACAGGCCACGACCCATTGTTGCTTCGGTTTAGTTTACACCTTGTAGGGTTTCCCTCTCCAAGGCCTGCTATATTTTGAGGCAACGTGCCTATTATGGTAAGCCATGCTCGTTGCTCTTAGACTCCACTCTTAGGTCTATTACCCACCAAAAAGTGGGTAACACCGAAGAGAAAACTTTTCCCCTCTTTGGACAACCATCCAACAAGCAACCCTATATGATTAGCACATAACATTATGCCACATTCCTCCACCTATTGCTTCATTTAGATCTCTCCCCCATTTGGCACTTCTTCTTGAACAAAGGTGGGTCATTCATTGGTAGGTACTTTAACCATTTTTGCAATCATGTGCTTTCATTTAATGTTATGGGCATACTAATATGGATCACAAGGCAAACTACCTAACTGATCGATCTTGACTATGTCCCCTCACTTGAGAGGTTAATCCTTGACCTAAGTCCAATGAAACATCCTTTGAGGCCTTCAAGTTTTAGGAAGGGCACTACTGGAGAAGCATTGATTGACGTAGTGTGCCCATGACAATTCATACCTACCACTTTCCATCTCTCCCTAATATCCGTCTCCATTCTTTGAGCCAATGGTCATTGGTCATTGAGGTTGGCACCCTTCATCCAAATTTGTGAGTCTAAGTAAGGAAACCTGGCCCGGAGTTTGATGCAACTAAAAGAAAGGTAAAAGCATACGAAAACCACAAAAATAGAAAAACGTAAAATGCAAAATATGGTTGGGAAATTTACCTATTAAGTCAAAGTTTACTAGCCCTACCCAAGTATGTAGACATATGAGTGCCAAATCCCAAAGATCCAATGACAAGTTGAACCCAAAGAAAAGAGATGGAATATGGGCTTATAATGTGTAGTGGAAATGGCCAATTATGAAATAAGTGAAGATGGAACTACGTTATCTCAATCAGGGCTTCCCAAGTAGTGCCCCTCTTATACCAATTGGGCCATTAAGGGAGGTCCCACTAGACTAGGATCGAAGATTAACCCCCAATTTAAGGTGAGAGAACAAGACCACGGTCAAATCCCTTCTTCAAAATCACCCCATAGTCCATACTAAATGCCCAAGAACAAACAAGTGTAAGCACCCGATTATAAAATGACCAAAGTACCTTTTGAGTGGAAGCCCACCTTCGTCCATGTCAGTGTTGCACGCAACGGCCCCAGCCCCACCCCCAAGAATCCAAACCGGGAATCGTGTCTCGTACGGATCTATGGGGGATCCATCATCAAATCCGTGGATCAGGCCAGGTTCCTGGAAATTCGAAACTGTGTTGACCCGACCCGCGTTTTGGATTTCAGAACCTTGGATCCGACAACGGATCCATGACGAATCGGACATGGATCCGTACAGGTCCCAAGCGGATTCGAAGGGAGACAGGGGTTCCACAGGGCTCTAAATATTTTTTGTATTTTTTCTTTGACTTAAGTTGGGTTGGGGCTTCTTGGACACTCCCAAGGTGCTCCCTTGATGCTCTTTAAATGCTTCCTAGATGCTCCCTCATATTAATGTTAAAATCCTAAAGTAAAAGTAATTTTTAACATTACCATGAAATGACTCGGGATGTTTGAGAGTGGTTCCAAGTTCCAACATCATCGGACTTCATATGGAGAAAATAGAATTTGATATCCTATTCAAAATTCGGCAAACTTAACAGTTTTTAGGAATTCAGGATCAATGAGATTGTGGCATTTCATTAGATTATATCATGTATGAGGATATGTGATTAGCATTTAATCAAGAAAACGAAGCCCTATATGTACCCTAGTGTTGGTGGTGTTAATTGGTGAACTCCTTTGTCATGCCCTTAGCAAAAAATTACCTTTCAACCAAAGTCAAAATCATCGATCAAGCATGTTAAGCTTTTTCTACCATATTTTAAGGCTTGGATTAGGTAGTTTGATCAAAATTGGGAAATGTTGACTAATATCCCTAGACAATCGAGGTAGAGGCAAAAGGCTAGACAAGAGAATAAGAATCTAGATTCTAGATGGTTGATGAATCTAAATGGTTGATGCTCGAATAATTAGTCATTAATGTAAATGGATGCCATATCTATCTTGATTTATGTACAAATATGAATGCTTCCATATCTTCTACAACTAATTTGGTATTTTGGATGTTTTTTTAAATATAAATGCAAAAAAATATAAATATATATATAGTAGACACTTCTGAGACACTTCGCTTCCTAGATTTTTGGGAAATGACACTTCGCATCCCCGCTTCGTGCAACATTAGTCCATGTGCATATGCCAAATGGGTGAGAAGCAAGTGGCTAATGCAAGTAGCGGAGATATATGGCATATCACCATATAGTGGTGGCTATCAAGGGCAGCTAGCTATCTGGCTGACCAACTGGCTGTCACGAATAGGAGAAAAAGTTTTCTCCTATGGGTTTACCTATTTTGGTGAGTAACCTTGACTGAGTCTTGCCTTAGAAACCCTAAGTCTTATTAGGTAAGCCTCCTTTGTGCTGGACTTGCCCTTTACTAAATCATGGAAGTTGTTGCCTAGTTGATAGTGGCAACGATACTAGTGTTCTACTAGTCTTATCACTTTGTTAGGGCTTTGCACTAAGGTGGTAAAATTTGTGATAAAAGTGACCATAGACACCCTGTCGTGAAGGGACTCTTTGGTGAGACACACTATACACACTATCCCCCTACCACACTCCCACTGGTAACCTGCTATGCTTGGCAGTAGTCGAACTGGACTAGCATGAGCCTCAATGACAAATACAATATCTAATGAACTAAGAGAATGATAAATCATGCACAACTCTTTGGTGAGACACACTATACACACTATCCCCCCTACCACACTCCCACTGGTAACCTGCTATGCTTGGCAGTAGTCGAACTGGACTAGCATGAGCCTCAATGACAAATACGATATCTAATGAACTAAGAGAATGATAAATCATGCACAACGATGGCTAAAACACTCCATCATCATTCCAACAACCCAATGAAATATTGGAGATCTGTAATATTTTGGAAATAAGAACAGATATTTATTATAAGCAATAGGAATGTGTTTAGAAGATGCAATATCAACCTAAGAAAACAATTCTAAGCAGAATAACGTATACATAAAACAATGTGACATAAGGCCAAAACTACAACATTTGAACTCAATTCTTGACCATTTCCTAATTCTGAATTTACTATAGTACATGATCCTTTATACAAATGGAAAAACAAAATTCCTAGAAAACCATGGTTTAAAGTAAAATAACAACAGCTTAAAGTAATTCACAAAACTCTGCATTGCAATCTATAAGAATTTGTCAAGCTTGTTACATCTGAATTTAAAAGCAAAACAACTCTGCGTTGAATTCCAATCAAGACCGTCAAAATTAGAACGAATAAACATTCTGTAAGATGGACATCACAAATCACATTATCTTATGTTGTCACATGGACTATCATCATGAACAAAAACTTAAAAGCACAATGATAATAATGCCACAATATGGCTGCTTATGTTTTTAGAAAATGTTTAATTACAATTGCTGAAATTAAGCCACAATTTGAACACAAAATGACCAAGAAGAACAAAGTATTTAAAAAAATGGTTAATCTTTTATACATTGTACCTGTTGAGCCTTCGAGTGAAGATGTGCGGCATTCTCATATTGTCCTTCATTAAAGGCATAAAGGTTGAAATCTTGAGCAGAAGCCTTTGCTTCCCAAAGACGAAGACTGATGGTATTCTTTGTCCCATAGCCAGGTATGGGAACATCATATGCTAGTGCTTGAATTTGCTCTCCATCAACCCATTTGCGTCTGTACATCCAACATCAAAATACAAATCTAGTGCTTATGACACAAATGTTCAAAATATTAAAACTATGACAAAGCTTCAAAATCACTTTATTGTAGCTGAGCATCCAAAACCAGACTGTCATACACGAAATAGAATGGAAGATAAGAACAAGAAGAATTTTATTAACAGTAAAGTCATTGATTACAATGATATCAGTTCTCTTTTATTTAGCTAATAGGCAGTTGCATAACATAACTGCATAATCTAACTGCCTTCTCTTAGTGACATCTATTAAAATAATGCCTATCATAATTAAATATTAAGGCCATGTAAGATGTCCCTTTATTACATTTTATTACATTAAAATTTAATTCATATCCGAGCTTCATTCTCTAATACACACCCCTCTCAGTGCTACAATTCTAACTATTTAATCTTGATTGACGACAACAACAACAAAATATAAAAGAAGATTTTTTCTTTATGCAGCATCTCTCCTCTACAAAGCTGGAATCTTGTAAGTACTCATCATGCATTTCAACACCGTTGTAACAATAGAACTCCCAAATTACCAAAATTTCTAAATACCCAAGTTTTTTGTGATACCCTAACTTGGCTCACCAATAAATTATCCAAAAGACATGGAATATAATAAAGGAATCCATTTAAGAGTAATAATATATTATATAATTTATGAGAGAATTGATATGATGATTTACAAATAAGAGCATGTATAAATACCTAAGCAAGAGTGCCCTTTCATGAAGAGTCATGTCGATTACAAAAGACACATTCTTTCATTATTACTAATTATCGCTTACTGATTATTATTTAATAATATTTATAATTTTATATTCATTACATTACTTTTCCCTTAAGAAATGCTTTGTCCTCAAGGCGCAAAGCATATTTATGGAAAGGCTTGATATTTTTTTCTTTGACTTGTAATGTCTTCTCATCTTTCCCAATTCTTGGAGCTATCATCTTTGATGATACAACACGATATGAATCTCTGAGTGCTTAGAAAATTTGTCGAATTCAAAAATGATCTAACAATCCTGTTACCTACCAGAGTGGGTGACCCCTAGGAGAAATTTTCTCCTATTCATTTCGTCTAGTCGACAACTAGCAACCCCTAAGAACCACTTTGTAGCCAATGTAGCGTGCCATTCATATCTCCGCCATCTGCATTAGTTGTATGTTTCCTCGCCCATTTATCAAGAGCACATTTTGGAAGGTGGGCCTCAGATCAAAAGGTACTTTATTCATTATGCAATTGGATGCTTATGCCTGTTTGCATTTGGGCATTTTGGCATGGATTATAGGGTTACTTGGAAGAAGGAAGGGTCTTGGTCGTGGTCTTGTTCCCTCACCTTAAATGTCGGGTTTAGTTTCTATCCTAATCTAGTGGGACTGCCCCTATGGCTTTAGGAAGGGGCGCTACTTGAGAAGCCATGATTGAGATAGAGTGCTCCATCTATCCTTATTCCATACTTACTACTTTCCATCTTCAATTATGAGCCCCTATTCCACCTCCCTTCTTCGAGTCAACTGACCACTGGTTCATTAGGATTTAGAATACACACATCCTCATACCTTGGGTACGGCCTAGAACTGCACCCTAGGAGGTTGATGCAGCTAAAAGAAAAAGAAAGAACATATGATAGCCACAAGATAAACAAAAGAAAATCAAAATGAAAATGATGGCTAGGACTTATAAATTACCACATGGGAAAAAGCCAAGCATAATCTCTACCTCTATCATATAGCCATCACTCAGATCCTGGGCCAATGTTGCACTATCTCATAGAAGAAAAGGAAACATTGAATGTCCTGTTGATTTTGGTAGCATCAGATGTGCTCTAGCCTTGAAATTTGGAGGAGAGGCTAACGCACATGAGATCTCCAAGACCCATAAATTGTTTTGGAAAATTCCACCCAGATGAGGAGTTATTAAAATAATTAATACTTTTAATGGGTTCCTAAGTCTAAACTTAGGAAAATAAAAATATTAATGGGTATTAATAAAGATAAGGTTGAGAAGATTCCAAGAGACGAGGATCAAGTCCATTTTAATCTTAGCCGTTGATTAGAGACTTAATCTCAGTCGTTGATTCATCAACAAGAAAATTATAAGAAAAGAATTGAGGATCATTTGGAGACACACCAATAGATACTCAGTATCTCAAGGAAGATTGATTCTCAAGGGAAGGAGATCGATTTCAAAGGGAGACTTGTAGGGTGGAGGAAGAGGAGGGCATCAGCAACAGTTAGTGATTGAGGAGGAGGTGACGCAGGCACACTGAGAGACTGCACAAAGAGAAACACAATCCAGAGGAGAGACGTAGCCCTCACGTAGGCTGACGTAGAGGGACGCAGAGCCACTCTGAGCCACGCAGAGTGACGCAGAGGTGATGCAGGAGTGGGAGAAGGATCTCCAAAGTGTCAGAAAGGTTCCAGGGGAAAGTCTCAGGTGTTTTCTTTCAGTTTCTCTGAAAATAATTCTTTGTAAAATCGATTGTTGCTGAAGATTAATAAAACCCTCATCTGCCACACCGGTTTTCCTCCATTGGCTTTTTCCAGGGACAATTGACCAAAAACAACTGTGTCGATGTGATTGATTCTTATGCATGTATTTTCTTTGTGTAATTATGTGATAACTGTAGTAGAATTTATTTTAATATTTGTTGAAGGGATTTTGTAAATAACTTATTCTGAAGAATAAGTAGGTGAAATAAATCAGTTGTTGCCGCAGAATTTCATATTAGAAATTTTCACATGGTATCAGAGCAGAGATCTGGCAACAAGAGAGAAGAATCGAAGATGGTGCAAGAGCATGATGCAGAGGCACCAACTCAAAGGGACTCACGTAGATTTCCAAAAGAAGGCACAAGGGATATGGATCATGATTATTCTATGTTAACTTCCAGATTGGAAGAAGAAGTCACTTGTCTAGAAAGCTCTCTGCCTCCTCTAAGGTTTGGTATATAGACAGTGGAGTTTCTTGACATATGACCGGAAATCGAGAATGTTTTTCAGATTATTAGGAAGAAAGAATGAATTTTCATATCACCATGGGAAATAAGGCAAAGTGTACCCCAGTAGGAAGAGGTATTGTAGTCTTTCAAACCGAAGCAGGAGAGCAGATTCAAGCAACTAATGTGCTGCATGTGCCAAGATTGGGGATGAACTTACTCTTCATATCTCAACTTCAAAACAAGGGCTATGATGTTTTCTTCATTAAGGAGAAAGTATATGTCAAACACCCGAGTTGGAAAAGGAAGGCCCAAATTGGAATCAGAGGTAACAGGTTGTATAGATTACAGCTAGAATCAACAATGGCACTGATAGGCAACAATGGAGACAAAGATTTGAATGAACTATGGCACAGAAGGATGGGACACTTGCATCACGGGGCTCTGAGAATTCTCAGGAAAACAGTATTAGGAGTTCTAGAACTAAGTACCAAACGAGATGACGTATGCAGAGGGTGCGCTCTGGGCAAGTATGCCAAAGCAACGTTTTCCAGAAGCAAAAACAGAGCTAAGAGTGTTCTAGGATTGATACACTTAGACATCTGCAGACTGATGTCCACAAAATCTCTTAGTGGTGCCAAATACTTCGTCACCTTCGTCGATGGCCATTCCAGGAAGATTTGGATCTACTTTCTAAAAGCCAAGGATGAGGTTTTTGGTTGATTCAAAGAGTTCAAGGCTCTACTGGAGAATCTGACAAGAAAGAAGATAAAAGTGTTGCGCTCAGACAATGGTGGAGAGTATGTTGACAAGGACTTCACCAATTTTTGCGCCAAGGAAGGCATCAGAAAAGAGTGGACAGCTCCTTACAATCCGGAGCAGAATGGAGTAGCAGAAAGGAAAAACAAGACTATTGTGGAAGCAGCTAGGGCAATGTTGTATGATCAGGATATGCCCAAATTCCTGTGGGCGTAAGCATGTAGCACGGTAGTTTATGTCCAGAACAAGACTCCACATAGGGCATTCAGCAAAATCACTCCAGAAAAGGTCTTCATCAGGACAACACCTGAAGTCAATCATTTCAGGATATTCGGGAGTTTCGCGTATTGTCGTGTACCCGAAGAAAAGAAAAAGAAATTAGATCAAACTGCTGAAAAATGATATCTTGTGCGATATAAAGAGAATGTTAAGGCATATAGAGTCTATTTTCCAGGGAGTAGGAAGGTAGTAGTTCAGCAGGATGTAAAGTTCATGGAGGACAGAGCTTTCTGGAAATCCCGAGAAATGCCTTCTGAGGAGCAGTCAAAAGATGATCTGTTGGTCCAACCACTTTGAAAAGCAAAAACTAGTACCAAAAATTCTCCTAAAGGCAAAGCTTCAGAACAGGAGGAATCTCAAGAAGAGGAAGATTTGATAGATGTACCCACTACCAGTGGAAGAACAAGCTGAGAACTCCGACAAATTCTACGAGATGCAGAGGACTTCATTGGTGCACCCAAGAATGATAAAAGCGAGCAAAGAGAGCCAGACAGTTACCAGGCCCTAGTAGCTCAGGTTAGGGAACCTTCTAGTTTTCAAGAGGTCGTTCAGCATCAAGTATGGGTAGATGCTATGGTGGAGGAATACAATTCTATAATGGTCAATGATGTCTGGGAAGTGGTACCTAGGCCTCAGGACAGGTCAGTGGTAGGTTCGAGATGGATCTACAAAGTCAAATATGTTGCTGACGGCAATGTGGAGAAATACAAAGCCAAGTTTGTGGCTAAGGGGTATGCTCAAAAGGAAGAGATAGACTACGAAGAAACCTTCACCCCAGTAGCCAGGTATATTTCTATTAGAACCGTGATATCTCTTGCAAGTTGCAACACAGATGGGGTGGGAGATTCACTAGATGGATGTCAAGACGACATTCTTGAATAGGGTAATAAAGAGGAAGTATACATTGAACAGACAGAGGTTTTTGAGACACATGAGAAGAAATCTCATGTACACAGATTAAATAGAGCCTTGTATGGGCTTAAACAGGCACCTAGAACATGGTACGGTCAAATTGATGGCTACTTGGAGAAGATGAGGTTCTTCAAGAGTGACGCAGACCCTAATCTCTATTATCTTGTCGTAGAGAATGATCCTCTAATCCTAGTGTTATATGTTGATGATCTTTTCCTGGTAGGATTGTCCAGGCTCAACAAAGACTACAAGAAGAACCTAGCCACAAAATTCGACATGAAGGATCTGGGACAAATACATTATTTCCTTGGGTTGGAAGTTTGGCAGCAAAAGGGTGAGATCTTCCTTGGACAAAGGAGATACACTACAGAGATCTTGAAGAGATTCAGGATGCAGGGTTGTAGACCTATGGCTATTCCAATGATCACCAACTGGAAGAAGATTGATGCATCAGAAGATAAATACGTTGATCCCACCTTGTACAAGCAGCTTATAGGGTCCCTGATGTATCTGGTCAATATTAGGCCAGACATTTGTTACATTGTCAACACCCTCAGTCAGTTAGCTGAAGCAGAATATATGGAAACTAGCACAGCTTCATGCGAAGCCATATGGCTTAGGAAGTTGCTTGTGAATCTATTTAGGTGAAGGATGAAAGCAACCAGGATCTTGTGTGATAATCAAAGTTGCATCAAGCTATCTGAAAATCCAGTATTTCATGATTGGTCAAAGCACATTAAAACCAGGTGTCACTTTGTCAGAGACTGTGTCCAACAAGGAGCAATACAATTGAGGTACACTCCTACAGGAGAACAGGTGGCAGACATCCTCACCAAGGCTCTAAGAAGAACAAAGTTTGTTTACTTCAAGAAGAAGATGGGGATGATGAAGAATCCATTTCAGTAGCAAAAAATGGATAAGTGTCGGGAGTTGAAGTGCAGCAGTTAGCAGTGGCAATGGCAGTGCTATGGGCAGCATGATGCAACATGTTGAGAGGGAGTTGCAGTACAAATGTAGCAGTAGCAGTGGCAGTGTCATGGGCAGCAATACAGGAAGCAGCAGTGCAGTGGATGTGGGCCAGCAGGCCAAGCATCAACACAGAGGACCGATGTAGAGGATCAATGTGATGCTTCTATGGTGAAGCATTGCTATAGCACATTTCTCGCTAAGAGGGAGTATTGATTTTGGTAGCATTGGATATGCTCTAGCCTTGAAATTTGGAGGAGATGCTAAGGCACGCGAGATCTCCAAAAACCAGAAATCATTTTGAAAAATTCCACCCGGATGAGGAGTTGTTAAAATAATTAATATTTTTAATGGGTTCCTAAGTCTAAAATTAGGAAAATAGAAATATTAATGGGTATTAATAAAAATAATGTGAAAATTCCTGAATTTAACACATCAGAAACCCTTACTGCAATATCTGGTTTATTATCTCCTGCCTGTTATTTACATTAACAAGTTATTTAATAATATAAACATCGAAATAAACACGATTGCAGCCTTCACAAACATACAGAGCAACAACTGAAATAAATTGACATCACAAGGGACACCATTATTTTTGGACAATCGTCCCAGGAAAAAATCCAATGCGTGAAAACCGATGCAGCATATGGACGGTTTTATTATTAAGCAGATTTTTGAACACAACTAGGGTGCCAAAAATGGCTCATCCTTCAGAGAATTTCCTTAGCAGCAATACCTCTATCCAGAGACAGACATTACGATTAATCAGCAACCGGATGAACAATCCTACGGTGACTCCGGCTGTTCCTTGCGTTGGCCAACGAAAGCTGCTCCACGCACTCCTCTGGAATTGCGTCACCCTTCAAGGACTGTGTCACCCTCTTTGGCTCTGCGTCAGCCAATAAACTCTCAGTCTGTCCCATTGAATCACCTCAGCACAGCCTCTGAAGCTCTTTGTGTCCTCTGCGTCAGCCTCTTTGGCCCTCTGCGTCCTTTGTGCTGGCCTCCTTAGCCTCTACGTCAATCCTCGTTGCCTCTACGTCAGCCCTCCTTGGCTTTGCGCTGCCTCTTCCGGCACTCTGTTGCCTCTCTGATATGTATTCCTCAACCTCCTATCAAGCTGCCCCTCACTGCAACTGATCACTTGTTCGATTTCCTTAGCAAACCTCACCCCAGAAAATCAAACTAACTAATCTCTATTGGTGTCTTGGTGTATCTCCAACTAACCCTCAAGCCTCTTCTTATGCTTTTCCTGTTGACGATTCAACAATCGAGATTAAGACCCTAATCAATGGCTAAGATTAGATCTAGCTTGATCCTCGTTATTTAGAACTTTCTCACCCATTTTATATTAATACACATTAATATTTTAATTTTCCGAAGTTTAGACTTAGGAACACTATTAAAAATATTAATTATTTTAATATCTCTCCATTCAGGTGGAATTTCCCCAAACGATTTCTAGGTCTTGGAGATCTCATGTGCCTTAGTCTCACCACCAATTTTCATGGCTAGAGCACATCTGATGCTACCAAAAATCAACACTCCCTCTTAGTGAGGAATGTGCTCTAATAATGCTTCAGCATAGAAACATCACATTGATCCTCCGCATCGGTACCTGTGTTGATGCTTGGCCTGCTGCCTTACATCCCTGCATTGTTGCTTCTTGTACTGCTACCCATGACACTGCCACATCTGTACTGCAGCTCCCTCTCAACATGCCGCATCAAGTTGCCCATAGAACTGCCACTGCTAACTGTTGCACTGCAACTCAGTTACCGAGAAATAAGTAACTGACTTCACCCAAATACTGACATCCCAATCAGTCTGGAAACCTCGTGATGTTGAAGCTACCTCTGCTGCTATC